>JAYEVE010001196.1:0-45885 GCA_036346375.1 Guadua angustifolia
TGTTGCAGAGCGACTACAGTGTCAGAATGATCTTCGTCTCTGTCCACCAACCCTTTCCTCCTCGTAACAATGGATTGCTGCCAAGCCCATGATTCCCCAAAAGGAACTATCTGCTGATGGAGATCAAAGCACTCGCACCTGTTGAATACAGGGGGTATGATCAGTCATCACCACCATCAGTGCCAGATAAACAATAGAATTTGGTAGCAAAATTTTACTGCCATTAGCTTCAATTCAGTTGCTGCTTCTTGCGGTAAAGGAAGTTCCCCTAAAATGGTGAAACTTTTGTGGCACAAATTGTTTTCAGTCAGCTTGTAACTAAACATTGGCCAAGTTTGTGCAGAACGGTCGGTTTACAAGGTTTCGGTTGTCTTTGACCAAAACAAAGCCATTGGAGTTGTTTCTAATTCTGTTATGATTAGTCCAACCTCGTGACCAAAGCAATGGTTCAAATAAATCAAACGCAACCACATCATTACAAGTAACAGAGCAGAGCTTAGTACGCTAAATCACACCAAGTGACTCCGTTGCAAGAAGAGATCCACGCGCAGTTACCTCCTCCTGTCGACGGCCGCGGCACCGGCAACCAGAGCCGCGCGCCCTGAAGGCGTGATGCTAGGACCGGAGCAGAAGCGCGACCTTCTCCGGGAGCGCGAGGAGGAGGCCTTGGAGGCGGCGGGGAAGGATAGGGCGTGGCACGAGCAACAGGAGGCGGCGGCGGAGAACGCGACCATGGTGGCGCCGTGGAGTCCGGTGCTCGAGAAGAACTGGGTGGAACCACTCGTCGCGGCTTGGGTGTGGTGGACTGGTGGGTCAAATTCGTGCGCTCCTGCGCGACGGCGGCGGCGGAGGAACCGAGGAAGACAGGACGGCGGCGTCCGAGCTGTCAACTTGTCAAGGTTGGGTTCGGCCAGGGAGATGTTGGCCCGGCCCAACAACTGTGCTGTGCACAACCAGTCTAACTTTGCGCAGGTCAGCTATTTTGCTCCCTTTTTTGACGGGTAGAATAGTGATCGGGATTCGGATCCACAGTTTCAAATTTCGTTTTCACGTCATATCTAGGAGGGGATTGAAATTCAAAATTTCGATAAGGTTTTAGAATTTTAAATAAAATTCAATAGAAATTTTTAAAATTCAAATTCAGAATTTTTGGATCGAGATTTTGGCTGAAATTGCCAAAAATGCACTCTAAATTGTCAAAATCTTTGGTAAATTTGAACCGAATGAAAAATGATCCAAACCACATTAGAAAATTTTAAAAACTTTTTGTGAATAGCCTTGATGTATCACTAATGTTTCCATAATTTTTTAACTAATGATCAACACAGAGAAATTTAAAAAAAAATCATAAAATGCTAGCATCATGATAAAAGTCTTACCGATAAATTTGAATTGATTGAAAATAGTTCAAACCCTGTTAGAAATTTTTGAAAATTATTGTAGATGGTTCTAACATATTACTAATATTCTCATAAAATTTTCAGATAATAATCAAGCCTAAAGAATTTTTTAAAATTTAACGGTGGTACTATTCTGATAAAAGTCTTATCAACAAATTTTAACTAAATGAAAATTAGTTCAAACCACGTTAAAATTTTTTAAAAATTCTTGTGGATGGTCCCGACGAATCACTAACATTTCATAAAAATTTTAGATGATGATTGGTCCTGAAGAATTTTAAAAAATTCTGACAGTATTACTATCCTAATAAAAGCCTAGTGAGTGCATGTATTGCTTTTATAGATTTGATTGAACAAAAAAAAGTTTAAAATTTTTAGATAAGGTCTCTGATGCAATTATTAAACTCTCATAAAAATTTTGGATCATGATCCCACTCAAGTGAATTTATAAAATTCTGACAAGGTTACTATATCATTTATATTCCTTTTATTTTCAATTGTTTTATGATATGAAATGAAGTTTAATTATTTCAAAAAAAATTATGTGATCCTAGACTGCTAAAGATTGTACCATAAATTTTTTAGAGCATGATCAAGCTTGTAAATTTTTATAAAAATTGAAAGTATTTTTGCTATTCTTATAAAACATCTTAAAAATTCAGTTTTTTTTTAAAAAATATTTTCATAGAATATGACATCCTTAAGGGGTATTGATCCAAATCTGTTTTAAAAAAGTTAAAATCTGATCAAAATTATCAAGCTTTAGATGAAATTTGCAAAAAAATTTGTCAAATTTTTTAATATTGTAGCAGTTTGAATTTTATTTTTATTCGGCCAGGATTTGGAATCTCGTCCCTGGTCGAAATCCGAAATTTCACCGAGATTTTGAACCTTGATTGGATCATCTAAAGAAAATGTTTTGATGACTGCTTCTATAGTTTCCCTCTCAATATAAGTTATATAAATTTTGAAATAAGCGAAGAGGTAAATAACTATCATCTATCTTTCATTTTAATTTTCATGTTTATGCAACTTTAAAAAATAAATACATGAACGGGGCTCCAAAAGAATTTATATGTTTTATATGATGCAAAGATGCTAAGAATTGGATTTTAATAATTTAGAGTTTCAAACAATAGTATTGCGGTAGTTCAATTGCAATATAAACGTAATACTCTTTCGCACAAATAGTTATCGTTTTGGATATAAGTACGATCAAATTTTCAAAAGTTTGATTGTTAATATATTTATAAATATTTAAACTAGATATATAAAAACCATATGCATATATTTGTCTCGAAAATGCTATCATAATATTATAAATATTATAATTTGAAAGGGGAAAAAAGAAGAAGAAGGGCAAGTCTTTCATCCGTTCATCGTATGCATCTTTGTTGTTAGGTCCACCTGCGCCGTGCATCAAGTAATAATCAACGATGCATGCATGCAGCAGCCGGCCGTCCAGTGGAGCAGCAGTACGGAGGAGCAAAGCAACGCACCGCAGGAGGCAGGCAGAGCGATCCAACAATATTCCGGTCGGGTCGGGTCGCGTCGGGCCGGGTCCACGCTTTCGGCGACACCCAATTAACGCCTCCCCGCACATCCCGCTCCCTCGCTCGTCTGCGCGCACATGAAGAAATCAATCCGTAGTCTTCTCCTCCTCCTCCTCGGCCCCCCGTCCAGATACAAACCATCACTGCCGCTGCCCGCGTACATCCGCAGTGCCGTGGCAGTCAACTTCACTCCCTAGCCCGTCAAATACTACCCTGCACTCGCCAACCAATGTCCCGTAGGTGCTAGTCTTCGTTTTGATGGTCGATCGAACGGCTCGACACAGACACAGCCCCACACTTTGAGGGAGGACACATGTACGAAGTGCTCGACACAACATTACAGCCAGTTACTTCCTCCGGTCCAATTTATAAGATGTAATTTTTAATAATCTTATCTATAAAAATATACGAAGTATATTTCATATTCCATTATAAAATTACTGTATTGTTCTCTATATGTCCCAAATAAATATCCAGCTTTACTTCTTCTTTTATTCTGTACATATATGTATTGAATATAGTGTTTAGTAATAATAATTAAAATTATTTTAGTTATTTTTAATATATTTTGATCCTAGTAAAAAAGAAATACAACTTATAAACTTTTGAATGAATAATTTAGAGCGCACTAGTACAATATATAACAACGGCAGACATAGCATTTGCAGATGATTAGAGACATATGACGTACAATCAAGTCAAGAAAACCAATACTCTTTATCCTTCCCGCTCGTATAAGCTGTCCGACGAGAAAACGAACACTCCACGTCATCATCTTCATATCCTAGAGCCATTTGTTTTCTGATCGGACGGCTCAGCTAATCATGGACCATCCCCTAGCACACCCCACTTATTTTCTACTGCACTGGTACAACACAAACATCTGGTCAACGCAAACACATAGAAACTCCAAGCAAATAATCAAAATCCGGACTTGCGAACTGTGCATGCCACGAGGGTTCAGATTTCAAACCAAAACCACACCAAGCTGAGTCAGCAGTGAGACTGTGAGAGCTGAGCTGCCCAGGCCGGAAGCGACACCCCACCCCACTGGGCACACGTCCTCCCGCCATTAAAACCGCGGCAGGCCACGCATTTATCGCGCCATTACTGCGCTCCCGTTTCCCCCATCTCCACGCAGGCCCACACCGAGAGAGAGCGCGCCAGATCGGATCACCTCACCGGCAGCGGTGCCCTCACCGCCAACTGCCGCATGCCGTCGGCAGTGGGGCAAGCAGGAAGGTTGATGGTTTCTTTTCTTGGAGTCGATCAGCGGCTGAGCCGGTCCGGCGAGAGCAGCGCCTCGGGGTCCCCGCACCGGAGCCGGCTCGACGCCGCGGCTGCGCGGCTCCGCCGTGCCGCGGCGAGGATGGACGGGGGTTCGGAGGCCAGCGACATGAAGAACCCGCCTCCGGGGGCGGGAGCGGCGCTGGTGCCGCCGCGGCGGCGGGTGAAGGGGGAGGGCTTGCCGGCGGCGGATCGGCACGAGCGGAAGGAGAAGACGCGGGGGGCGGCGGAGCCCCCGCCGCCGCCGCCGAATGGGGACGGCCAGCGCTTGCTCCAGAAGCTACGACCGCGGGCCCCTCCGCTGCCGTCGGCGGCCGCGGCGCCCAGGCGGTAGCGCCAGGGTGGGGAGGCCGTGGACGCAGCCTCCACGGCGAGGCTCCGCTCGAAGCCGAAGGAGTAGGACCGCTTGAGGAGGAAATCCCTCGGGCCGATCTGGTCCGGGCTGTCCGGCGTGATCTCCGGTAAGGCGGCGGGATCGGGTGGGGGAGGGGGCACGGGATGGAAGAAGAGGAGGTCGTCGAGGCTCGGGCGCACGCGGCGGGCTGCGCGGAGCGGGGAGGCGACTGGGGGCGGGAGCGCTACGGCGGCGCGGCAGAGCGGGCAGGAGGCGTGCGCGCGGAGCCAGACGTCGATGCAGTCGGCGTGAAAGGCGTGCGCGCAGAGCGGCAGCGCGCGGAGCTCGTCGCCGTCGGCGAACTCTAGAAGGCACACGGCGCAGTCGCGGGTGCCGCTGGCCCGCGCCGCCGCCGTGAGGAACTGAGCCGACGGCAGCGACTTGATGGCCGCGTCGTCGAGGCCGTAGGGGGAGAAGGTGTGGTAGTAGTTGTCGTAGGTGGTGAACGACGCGAAGGAGTCGTTCGCCGGGGAGCCCGGGATCATGAGCAGCCGCCGCCTCCTCCTCCTACGCCACCGCCGCCGGAGCGTCCGGAACACGCGGCTCACCAGCCGCGCGTACAGCACCACCAGCAGCGCCGCCCCCACCACCGCCAGCATCGCGATGAGCGGCGGGCTCAGGCTGGAAGCGGCGCCCCCGCCGCGCCGCCCGCTCGCGAACGCCCTCACCGCAGACTGCTCCGGCGCCGGCGCCGGCGCCTGTCCCGGCGACGCCACCGCGGCAGGAGAAGGCGGCGAGCTGATACCATCCCGCATTGCCGCCGCCGGGGACGGCGTAGGCGACGGAGAGGGCGGCGGCGGCCGGAGCGCGCGCATGGCGTTCTTGTGTATCGCGCTCTCTTTCTGTGTGTCACCGCGTCAATGCGTGGGAGGGGGAGGTGCGCACATGGCAGCGGCAGCGATGGGAAGAGGGAGTGAAAGTGAAGCAGCGGCGCATCAATGTTGTTACCCCTACTTTGTTAGGGTGTGGTTGCGTGAACATTGGTTGGTGGCATGATTTATTATCCGATGCCAAATGCATTTACTACCACCAGTCCACCACTACTAGGAGTACTATATGCTCCATTGCATTGCATTGCATTTGGACTTCCAACCTTTCAGTTCAAAAATATCCTCTATGTTTTTTATTTTATTTTTTTTGTGACATCAACACAAACACATCGTATGATTCGCAGGTTTTGTCATTAAATTGGTCCCCAAAGAGCAGCCCAATTCTGTAATTTGGGCCGCTTCTCTAATTGGGCAGGAGGCCATTACTAACCACAGTTTCTCTGTAAATCCCGTGGGCTTAGTGGTAAGCTAGCCTTTATCGTCCCCCACGCGCTCGCCTTAAACCCCCCACCGGCCGGAGACTTCGCCGGAGAGAAGGGAGGAGAGGAACCGACGAATATATGTTTCTCGGCGACCGAGCAAGGAGGCGGCGCACAGGCAGCTACGCTCGAGCACCACCTCTTCTTGTTCCACTTTTTTTTTTTAAAAGATTTGCTCGTTCCACTTTAGAATATATGGAGTAGATGAAGGGTATGCGCACTGTTCTTCCATCTTACGACTGTTTGCGCTGGAACGTTGGCTGATGTGCGAAGCTAGGTATGCTTTGGATGAGCCAGTCTCCTGCTAGGTGCCATATCCTATAAATGACTAGAATGTCGTGCTCGTCAGCATTTCTACAATGTCTTCAGGAAGATTGTATCTGAGCCTATTCTACTGTAACTCTGAAGTCTGAATAGATTCTTGGTGGTCTCTGCAAATGAGTAGCTAGGTGTGATTAGTGAGTTCATGAACTCATGATTGAGCTGGAAATATCATGGACTTGAGTCTGAGCGTAGTGGTTCTTCCACCACGGATGGTCTAGGGTCGTAGTTCGGGAGAGAAAAGCCAGGATTTTAATTTTGATTCGTATAGGTATCATGTTATTTTTGCATCATGGAATCCTTAGTCTAACCGAATCTTTTTTTCGATAAAGGAAGCTTTTAAATTAATACCAAGTACAGTACATCAAGCAGATACAAAGCTTTGGTACACTTCCGGCCTCTAGTTTGAACAGTATCACTCTAATAATTATCTAGCACTGCAAATGACTTAGTCCTCGAATTGCCTATGAAGTTTCTAACTGCTATGTGCCAAATATAGACTATTGAGTTCTGTCTTGATTACGAGGAACAAATGTGAAATCGAACATGGGAACTTGTTGCTTTGTCCCAGGAGTCAAGGCAGCCCAATGCTTCATGTGAAGTTGGATTGAAGAAAAGTATCTGGACTCTGGAGGACAATATGCTTTGACAGTACACAAAATATCAGAGCACCTCGCACAGTTGGTGATTCAATTGGTTTTTCCTTTCGTTTTATGAGGTAGTGTTGCCATATTCTTGTTTCTGCTCCACCTAGTCGCATATGCGTGCAAATTGCCATGTGCTGAGCAGAGAATGAGAACATTCTCAGCTTCATCTGCATCAGCTGCTCAATGTGCAATGCACCCTGCGATCTGACTCAGCATGGAATCTGCACCATTGTAGGCATTGTTCGGCTGGAACACAATTCAAGCCCATCCACACGGATGGTCTGTGATTTTAGTCCACATTCTCGGTCAACCCATATGGGTTCTGGTTAGGAATAGGTCTCCCAAACAAGTTTGTATGCTGTGCTGCACTCATCAGAGCTTGGAAGCCTGCAGAACACTATTTTCCTTAATCTTGGTTCCTGACAAAAGGCCTGTCTGTTTGGTTAGTGGCCTCTCGCTTTTGAGAAGGAACTAAGAATCAGGATAAAGCAGCGAAATCAGTGCCCCTACCCCTAGGTAGCTATAACTCTGCTTTACAATGTTCTTTATGCTCCACAATTTCATCTCCTTGCATTATTACACAGCCTTACTCTTTTCGTCTTTTTGACATACTGACAGATGACATGAGGAGATGATTTTACTCCCAGAACCAATTTCTTGCTTAATCTTGTTGATCCAAGAGCACCATGAGCAGTGTGATAGAAAGTTCAACACGACAGTTGATTTAGGGAAAGATCAGAAGCACAGAGTTTCCATCAGAAAGATAAAAACACAGCTGACAGAACAGTTCAGATTTTTGTTGTTTGATCGAAAAGTTCAGAATATGATTATTCAGTTTCTGGTTTCTGCACTAAAACACTGAACTGTAACATCTGGTGCATGTAAAAGGATGTTACCAATTGTATCAGCATTGAATCCTTGTTACACTAGCATTATCATCTGGCACCAGAATGCTTCATGTTGCTGAATTTTACTCTGCATTTTTTGCACAGCAGGACTTTCCTGTCATTTCAACTCTTCCATTTACACAGTTTCTTAAATTGATATTAAAAACCATTACCGTAGTCATGACTGATGACTGCCAGTTACAAGTTGACAGGATTGAGCTTCAGATTAACTGAAGAATGCCACCATGAATGTTAACTCAAGCAATAATTTCACCATTTCCCCTCCATCACCGATCGCAAATTCCTGCCTGCCTACCCGCCTGTGCAAATGATTCCTGCAGCACCCAAATCCCAGATAACAACAGTTTTTCGCGCTTTTGGAGACATTCCAATCTTATTCCTTTTTGTAATCAGGAATTTGTGCGCTCTTATCCTATGCTCTTGCCATCATCATCAAGCCAAGAATAGCAGGCGATGGTTAATAATGAGGATTGGGTGTTGCCGAGTGAATGAAAAGGGAAAAGGTGTGGAGGAAGTAGGATTAACAGTTAAGAGAAGAACATGAATAATTTGGCCTTGGAGGATAAGTTAGAACAAATGCCCGCACAAACACAAAAGAAAGATCACCAGTGTTTTGTTAGTGACAAACAATCGCTGTACTTGAAAATTGTGGTTGTAGGTGCGTAGTGCACTACTCTACTCCAAAGGCATAGCCATATAAATTCCTAAATCAAGTGAGCAATATAATGGGTATTAAAAAAGTAATTAGCATAGTATTTTGCAAAATTTTCTTTTAGTTTCCTATCATGTACGAACATATCGAGCTGATGGTATAGTAACGCTGTAATTTTTGTCAGAAGTACAAATCCTTCAAAATCTATGCCATTTTTATGGAACACAAGATAATTTCTCTGTAACCTCCTACCAATAAAACTCAGTCCAAACAAATTTTTAATCCATGACCATTCATGGTAGGAGTACATCTTCTCCCATTTTAAAAATGTATTTGACCATACATGATCATATGGAGTTTGATATTTCCATCCCGAAATTAGAACAACCCCAAACATGATTCTAAATAAAAAAAGGTAGAATATATTCCATCCCTGCGACACTCTTCCTCCCCAAGCCTAAACCAAACCAACTCTACTCAACTCCTTTAAAACCTTCCCTAGTTGCCTCGCACACGCAGACATAAGACACGAGGTAATAGCACCACCTCGGAATTAGAAAGAAGGCAGGGGTGGGCATGAGGTACGGTGAGGTGGTGCACTTCAGCCACCCGCAGCACCGGCTTCGGCTGGAGCACCTGGACACGCCGTTCCGGTGCGATGGCTGCCACGAGGTGGGCATCGGTGCGCGCTTCCGGTGCACCGCGCCTGGCTGCGACCACGACCTCCATCGCCAGTGCGCGCTCTCACTGTCACCGCCGCCGACGCCGCTCCGCCACCCCTTCTACCCCAAGTGCGCCTTCCACTTCCTCGCCCGGGCCCCAGGGCCCGCCGGCTCCCGCTACTGCAACGCTTGCGGCCGCGACGTCGCCGGCTTCGTCTACCACTGTCGCGCCTGTGGCTTCGACCTGCACCCCTGCTGCGCCACGCTCCCACATGTCCTCGACGCACCCGGCGCCGGCGTGCGGCTGTACCTGCACCCCAAGGCCACCTCCGCTTGCCACCGCTGCGGCCACCGCGGCCGAAGCTGGACATATCGGAGCCAGTGCAAGAGCTACAGCCTCCACGTGGCCTGTGTCATGGACATGCTCGTCGAGAGTTGGCACAGCGTCGGGCGCCACAAGAGAGGAGTCAACGGCGGTGGAGGAGGAATGAGCGGAGGGAATGTGTACGACGGTGCGGTGGTGGCAGGGAGCGGAGGGTTCAGGGTGCCAGTGATAAGGGGCGCGACGAAGAGCAGCCACGCGAGAAGGAGCGGGTCATACTGGGGGAGAAGGGGCAAGGTGAAGCGCTGTTGCGAGATCGCGGGGTTCGCCGCGCAGGTGGTCATCTCGGCGGTGCTCGGCGACCCCACCGCTCTCATCGCTGGCGTCATTGGCTCACTCATAGCGCGGTGACCTTCGGCCGCCGCCAGCCAGCTTCACCGGTGGCGGTGGAGCGGGAGCAGAAAGATGCATGAAACGTGTAAATTAATTACTACGTGTACATAATTACACTCACGTGGCAGTGCACGCGATAGCATAACTAGCACCCACGGCACCTGCAACCGAATGCCCCTACATGTTAGTGAGCGTTTCGCATGCATTTGGTCACCGTCCGAAGACATTCTCGCAGCTTAGATAGATAAGAGAAGGATTAATAGTGGTGCAGGGACGTTATGCGAAGGAAATTAACCTTCGCTCAGATCAAATTATAATTAGGTTGGGACAGAGTATGGATTGGATTGAACCTGGTTAATTAGAGATAAATTAGAAATTTAGAGCGGTTGTTATCCTTGATATAAATATAGGGTATAATAAAATCTAACAGGATGCACACAGCTCTTCCAAAACTATATGGTACGACAGCCATGCCTTTTAATCAGCGCCACCGTTCCCGCCGCACTTCACATCTCAAGGCATCGGCCCGTCGTGCCACCGGGAGCATCAGCCGGTCGTCGTTGCCGGGTGGCCAAGCCGCCGCCGTGGCCGGTGCCGCTACTGCACGGAGGAGCCAGACCCGGTCGCGCGCCTTCTAGATCTTGAGACGAACAGAAAGGAAGACTAGCTTGGCGAAGATCTATAGTTCTGTCTTGATTACGAGGAGCAAATGTGAAAACAAACATGGGAAATTTCTAACCGCCAAGTGCCAAATATAGACTATTCAGTTCTGTCTTGATTACGAGGAACAGATGTGAAATCAAACATGGGAAAGACAGCCCACTGCTTCATGTGCAATTGGATTGAAGAAAAAGCATCTGGAGGACAATATGCTTTGACAGTACCCAAAATATCAGAGCACCTCGCACAGTTGGTGATTCAATTGGTTTTTCCTTTCGTTTTATGAGGTAGGGTTGCCATATTCTTGTTTCTGCTCCACCTTGTCGCATATGCGTGCAAATTGCCATGTGCTGAGCAGACAATGAGAACATTCTCAGCTTCATCTGCATCAGCTGCTCAATGTGCAACGCACCCTGCGATCTGACTCAACATGGAATCTGCACCATTGTAGGCCTTGTTTGGCAAAGACAATATCCAAGCTTATCCACGTGGATGGTCTGGGATTTTAGTCCATATTCTCAGTCCACCCTGGTTAGGAATGGGCCTGCCAAACAAAGCTGTATGTTATGCTAGACTCATCAGAGCTTGGGAAGTTGCAGAACACTATTTTCCTTAATCTTGGTTCCTGACAAAAGGCCTCTCTGGTAGGTTAGTGGCCTCTTGCATTTGAGAAAGAACTAAGAACCAGGATAAAGCAGCGAAATCAGTGCCCCTACCCCTTGGTAGCTATAACTCTGCTTTGCAATGTTCTTTATGCTCCACAATTTCATCTCCTTGCATTATTACACAGGCTTACTCTTTTCGTCTTTTTGACATACTGACAGATGAGGAGATGATTCTACTCCCAGAACCAATTCCTTGCTTAATCTCGTTAATCCAAGAGCACCATGAGCAGTGTGATAGAAAGTTCAACACGACAGTTGATGCAGGGAAAGATCAGATGCACAGAGTTTCCATCAGAAAGATAAAAACAAAGCAGACAGAACAGTTCAGATTTTTGTTGTTTGATCGAAAAGTTCAGAATATGATTATTCACTTTCTTTCAAAAAAAAAAAATTCACTTTCTGGTTTCTGCACTAGAACACTGAACCGCAGCATCTTGTGCGTCTAAAAGGATGTTACCCATTGTATCAGCATTGAATCCTCGTTACACTAGTATTATCATCTGGCACCATAATGCTTCATGTAGCTGAATTTGACTGCATTTTTTGCACAACAGGACTTTCCTGTCATTCCAACCCTTCCATTTACACAGTTTCTGACATTGATATAAAAAAACCATCACCGTAGTCATGACTGATGATTGCCAGTTACAAGTTGACAGGATTGAGCAAGTGATTCTTGCAGCATCCAAATCCCAGATAACAACATTTTTTCGGGCTTTTGGAGACATTCCAATCTTATTACGTTTTCTAATCGGGAATTTGTGCGCTTTTATCCTTTTTCTTTTAGATCAATAGGACATCAACATAGATACCCCAGTTCCATTCAAGAAATTGAATAGAGTTCAGTTAACGTCCATAAGGTCAAATGCATGCCCACAAAGCCAACAGCCACAAGCCTAGCTTATAACCACACATCCAAACAAACATAAGCCAGGAACAACACAGACCATCACACACTGCATGCAACTGAGTCTCACTCAACCTAACTTCACCAGCAAAACTAAAGAGCAAAAACAGCACTAGCTTTTATCCTATTCTCTTGCCATCATCATCAAGAGAAGAATAGCAGGCGATGTTTAAAACTAAGGATTGAATGTTTCCGAGTGAATGAAAAGGTGTAGAGGAAGTAGGATTAACAGCTAAGAGAAGAACAGGAATAATTAGGCATCGAGGACAACAGGAATAATTAGGCATCGAGGACAATATAGCAGCTAAGAGAAAAAATTTTAGTACTATCTTTGAATGTGTAGGATCATACAGAAAAATTTTCAAAATAAATGAGCTTTATTTATTATCTTTAAAAAATCAAAAATAGAATGAACATAAGTGAGACAGTAACTTTGTCAAAATTTTATAAATTTGCTTGAGTGTGATCATGATCCAAAATTTTTAGGAAAGCTTAAACATTTCCTAAGAACACTTATATAAAATTGTCAAAATTTTAAACTTTTTATTTGCTCAATCAAATTTATGGATGCATTGAACTTCATTTGTTATCTCTCAAAAATAAAAAAACACAAGTAACATAAGTAGTACAATACCATTGTAAGAATTTTATAATTAGAGTGCGATCATGATCTAAAATTTTTATGAGAGCTTAATATTACCTCAACAACTTTCTCTAAAAGTTTCAAAAATCCTAACACTTTTTTGGTTGCTCAAACAAATCTATGTATTAATCATCAAGCTTTTATCATGACGTAATCTTGTCATAATTTTGAAAATTCTTGAAGCTTGATCATCATCTAAAAATTTTATAAAAATATTGATGATACATCAGGACCATCCATGAAAAATTTAAAAATTTTTGAACGTGGTTTGAACTATTTTTCATTTAGTTGAAGTTTGCAGATGAGACTTTTATTAGTAGCACTTTCCAAATTTTAAAAAATTCTTAAAGCTTGATCATCATCTGAAAAATTTATGGGAACATTAGTGATGCATTAGAACCATGCACAAAAAAATTTCTAACAACGTTTGTTCTATTTTTCAATTGGTTCAAATTTATTAGTCAGCTTTTATCAGGATAGTAGCACTATCGAATTTTTAAAAATTCGTTAGGACCATCTACAAAAATTCAAAATTTTTCGACTTCGTTTGAATCATTTTTCACTGCTCAATTTCATCGAAATCTCGATAAAATCCCACCGAGATTTTGGCAATTCGAACAAAATCTTAGAAATTTTGGTGAAAAACCGAATTAAAATTTTTATTTTGTATTTTATTCGTAATTTGTCTGAAATTCTAAAATTTCGGATTCCGGCGAGACGGGTTTGTTTGGGAACCCAAATTCCCGTGGGGATCCTTACCGGTCCAAATAAAAGACGCATTTGGATGCCCACGTCACTACGATTTCCCAGCCCGATCCGCGTCGTTTCCACGGGATAATATCCCCGTGTGGGCGTGTGGTCTAGTCGGGAAATTCTCCCTCGTCGCGCCCTGCGTCTCGCTCCAGCGCCCGCCCGCGGCTCCGCCCTCGTCTCCTCCCGACTGCTGTCTCCGCCACACCTCCTCCTACTCCGGCGACAGAATCTTGCTGGTGAAGTCCTCCTTCTCTCCTCCTCCCACTAGGGTTCCACCGTCGGGACCTTCGCCAAGAAAAAAGACGCAATCACCGAGATTTTGGAAGACCCAAAATATGCAAAGCAAGATTCAAGAACCACATGCCGAGATAAACCACCAAGAACCAAAATACGATCCGACAGATAATCACCGTGATCCCGCCGAAGAACCGGGAACGGCCGCTACACTAGGGAATAGGAAACTACAACTAGGGTTCTACTGGACCTAAAGTAAAGGAGACTAAAGATAAGGCAATTGATGCTCGCTTTTACTCTCCATCACGGCTTTTATAATGGAAGTCGATTCTGAAGTTCATTTCAAGACACGAGAGTAAAGGCGAAACGCGACAAAAGCAACGAAGAACGTAATTAACAAATTAGTAACGGCGGTAGAATTAGTGGTTGTGGTAACACTATTCTTGGTCGTGTAGCCGTCCGATGCACCTCCGCTTGAAGAGTAAACTTGAGCCATTGATCTTTCATAACCGGAATCGTTGCTCGAAATTATTTAATCTGCAGAGTCTTCGTTCTTCTTCTTTCTCCGCAAGGTCTCGACAAGTCCCTCTGAACGGAAGCGCTTGTCCTCAAGCGAGAACTGGGAAAGAACTTGATGAAACCGCATCTTCCCATGTTGCGTCTTCCTCCGATAGTTCAGCCATTGCACCGACCTTGAGCCAACATCTTGGCAACAGGTAAAGATCATTTTCATAGCTAGATTTGCCTCTTGTATCCATTCCAGACAATGTAAATAATGCGAAGATATATCGTTGGCGATTGTTCTGATAATCCATTTGAGACAAGGCGTCAACAAGACGTTTTCCTTGCCCTTTTTGTGTTCTACTTTGAAGTCAAATTCAATAACTTGAGTATGAGTTTGTCTTGTCGCCATCAACCAATTTCGTGATGTGATGAACTTGAGGCGGTCTTGATCGGTGCCAATAATCACCGAACTTCCCAATAAATAGTGCCTCCCTCTTTTAGCGATTCCAAGATATCAATCGCCTCCCCGATCATCTGTTGATTTAGCAGATATCTAAGCCCCAAGGACATGCTGTAATAATCTATAGGTCGACCTTCTTGCATGAGTACCACTCCAATTCGAATCCGCTTGCATCGGTTTCTAAATAAAAGGGTTTGCTGAAATCCGAGAGAAAGCAAGGACCCGAGAAATCATACGTTCCAATTCTTCGATGCTTTGGATTGTTCTCGACTCCATTGAAGACAACCTTTTTCCAAAGAATCGCATACGTGTTTGCACAATTTACCATACCCCTTAACAAACGCTGATAATACGGTCAAGCCCACAAATCCTCTCAACTTGGAAACAAGATCGTGAGTCGCCACGTGAGCACCTCGTCAATCTTTTTTGGTCAATGGAGACCTCAAGAATGGATTACATGTCCAAGGCATTCAATCTTGTCCTTTGCAAATACACACTTAGTTCTCTTGGCTATCGTGTGGTGTTTACGCAGACATTGTAAAGTAGTATCCAATTGTTTCAAGTGATAAGCAAAGCTTTTACAATAAACAAGTATATCATCCCATTTCAAGATCTCCTTGATAATTCCTCCAATCCTAATCTTAGATATTGAGGTACTCTGTAATGCTTAAGGTTTGAAGGCTCAACATCGAGAATCGCCTTCACCTCCGAGGAACATGCTTGACCGATGATTGTGAGTCGATTTCAAAAGCATTGATGTGTACCAAGAATCCATTCAATCTCTTCATTGTTATATGCATGAGCCGTTCTTCATCCTCATCTACTTCTTTTCGATTGGACCTCCCAAGAGCAGTCCACAAAACCTTGCCCTTAACCATTCGTCCTTCTCTTCATATCTAATTTACATAACAGGTCTTCCATGAAACCAACTCCAGTCAACAAGAAGAGTGGCATTTGGTGGTATAGCGCCTTCCTCACTACTATTGGTCTACCCTTCTCACCAAATCCATATTACGCTTAATCGTTGGGGAGCATATTCTCTCTTTTTTCCATAGTTTTGGCACATTTGACAAGAGCATGGTGAAGTACCCATCTTTAACAATAAAGAACTCAACCTTGTCTGTCTTTTGATACAACAAGTACCATCCTCATATTTCACAAATGCTCCTCGAGGTTCCTTTGGGTCCTCCCATTTTCTCCATCCTTCAAGTATCTTCTTGAATATACCACCATCCTTACAAATGTCCTAGAAGGCCAACCACCATTCAAAAGGATTTCCCTTGGGATGTCAATTACAACAGATCGAAGTCACATTGCCTCCATTTGAGAATGCCCTTGCATTGTTCACAAGTTCTTCTTCACGGAACATCAAGAATGTACCCATCCAACGTCTTGTCTACTTCCCATGCACTTTGAACCATGGTGCCGCTTCCTCCTCTGGCAAAGGCGGTTCTCGCTTCAAAACAAATCTAGGTGCCACTTGGTTTTCACTAGCATAATTTTGTGAATTATCAATACTGCTTCGATCTTGGTTTCATCGTAAAAGAATCAGAATCCATTTGAAAATCAACCGACTCCTTTTCTCGGCTTTCTCACCATCCGATCCCATATCGCTTGCATTGGACCGATCTGCACTAGTGGGTTCATCACCTTGTGTCATTTCTTCATGGAGTGATCCAATTGTCTCACATGTGCTTTCCTCTTGTTCATGATGGTTTTGGGCCGATCCTCTCCAGATTGAGTATAATTCACTTTTACTTTCAAAGATCGATGAGTTGGGTTCAACATCATGTTTATCTGTTTTGAGTGACCAATTGTTTCATCTTCATAATATTGATTCCTTTGGGCCTCAAAACTCCGAACATCGTGATAGTGCCAATTTTGGCCCATACCACTCCCATCATAAATATTTCCATTGCCAGTTACAAGTTGACAGGATTGAGCAAGTGATTCTTGCAGCATCCAAATCCCAGATAACAACATTTTTCGGGCTTTTGGAGACATTCCAATCTTATTACGTTTTCTAATCGGGAATTTGTGCGCTTTTATCCTTTTCTTTTTAGATCAATAGGACATCAACATAGGTACCCCAGTTCCATTCAAGAAATTGAATAGAGTTCAGTTAACGTCCATAAGGTCAAATGCATGCCCACAAAGCCAACAGCCACAAGCCTAGCTTATAACCACACATCCAAACAAACATAAGCCAGGAACAACACAGACCATCACACACTGCATGCAACTGAGTCTCACTCAACCTAACTTCACCAGCAAAACTAAAGAGCAAAAACAGCACTAGCTTTTATCCTATTCTCTTGCCATCATCATCAAGAGAAGAATAGCAGGCGATGTTTAAAACTAAGGATTGAATGTTTCCGAGTGAATGAAAAGGTGTAGAGGAAGTAGGATTAACAGCTAAGAGAAGAACAGGAATAATTAGGCATCGAGGACAACAGGAATAATTAGGCATCGAGGACAAGTATAGCAGCTAAGAGAAAAAATTTTAGTACTATCTTTGAATGTGTAGGATCATACAGAAAAATTTTCAAAATAAATGAGCTTTATTTATTATCTTTAAAAAATCAAAAATAGAATGAACATAAGTGAGACAGTAACTTTGTCAAAATTTTATAAATTTGCTTGAGTGTGATCATGATCCAAAATTTTTAGGAAAGCTTAAGAATTTCCTAAGAACACTTATATAAAATTGTCAAAAATTTTAAACTTTTTTATTTGCTCAATCAAATTTATGGATGCATTGCACTTCATTTGTTATCTCTCAAAAAATAAAAAAAACACAAGTAACATAAGTAGTACAATACCATTGTAAGAATTTTATAATTAGAGTGCGATCATGATCTAAAATTTTTATGAGAGCTTAATATTACCTCAACAACTTTCTCTAAAAGTTTCAAAAATCCTAACACTTTTTTGGTTGCTCAAACAAATCTATGTATTAATCATCAAGCTTTTATCATGACGTAGTACTGTCATAATTTTTGAAAATTCTTGAAGCTTGATCATCATCTAAAAATTTTATAAAAATATTGATGATACATCAGGACCATCCATGAAAAATTTAAAAATTTTTGAACGTGGTTTGAACTATTTTTCATTTAGTTGAAGTTTGCAGATGAGACTTTTATTAGTAGCACTTTCCAAATTTTAAAAAATTCTTAAAGCTTGATCATCATCTGAAAAATTTACGGGAACATTAGTGATGCATTAGAACCATGCACAAAAAAATTTCTAACAACGTTTGTTCTATTTTTCAATTGGTTCAAATTTATTAGTCAGCGTTTTATCAGGATAGTAGCACTATCGGAATTTTTAAAAATTCGTTAGGACCATCTACAAAAAATTCAAAATTTTTCGACTTCGTTTGAATCATTTTTCACTCTGTTCAATTTCATCGAAATCTCGATAAAATCCCACCGAGATTTTGGCAATTCCGAACAAAATCTTAGAAATTTTGGTGAAAAAACCGAATTAAAATTTTTATTTTGTATTTTATTCGTAATTTGTCTGAAATTCTAAAATTTCGGATTCCGGCGAGACGGGTTTGTTTGGGAACCCAAATTCCCGTGGGGATCCCGGCCCATTTCCCGTGGGGATCCCGGCCCGGTCCAAATAAAAGACGCATTTGGATGCCCACGTCACTACGATTTCCCAGCCCGATCCGCGTCGTTTCCACGGGATAATATCCCCGTGTGGGCGTGTGGTCTAGTCGGGAAATTCTCCCCTCGTCGCGCCCCTCGTCTCGCTCCAGGCGGCCGCCTCCACGGCTCCGCCCCTCGTCTGCCTCCCGACTGCTGTCTCCGCCACACTCCTCCTCCTACTCCGGCGACAGAATCTTGCTGGTGAAGTCCTCCTCTTCCTCTCCTCCTCCCACTAGGGTTCCACCCCGCAGCCGCCGGCTGCGTGAATTCGCCGAGCTAGCGAAAGAAACCACCGATATGACCCGACCCCGCTGCCCATCTCGCAGCCTGATTCCCAGAGAATTCGAAGTTCAATCGGAGAGGAGGCGCCGTGTGATACGATACGAGGGCAATCGGAGGCGGCGGCCCAATTTTTTCCCGTGATTTTTTTGGGTAATTTTTAGTGGTGCCTCTCGCGAGAGCCCTAGCTAGGGTTTTGAGGGTTTGGGTTTGGTGGCGAGGCGTGGCGCTAACTCGCTAGGGTTTGGGAGTTATCTGTGCCCCCTTGAGGGGGGAGGCGTGGAGGCCGCCGCTAGCGGTGACTGGTGGTAAGGAGGAGGTGTAGGAGGAGGTAGCAAGAGGGGATGGCGGTAGTGTCGCATTGTGGACGTGGATTGGACTGGTGGACGCGGATTGGATCGGTGGAGAAGGACCCGGGCTCTCCACCATCACCGGCGGGTAGATGGTGAGTGGCGCCCACCGCCATGGAGCAGGACTTACCCGCGTTCAAGCCGCAATGGCTGATCCAGGGCCCAGTCGCGGCCACTGGCGCCGCAAGCCTCCGGGCTGCAGCTTCTTCCTGCGTAGATGAACTCACTGGCCTTGCCAATTTTGTATTTGTCTCTGTCGGATTGGCTGTGCTATAAATGTAACGTAACGCCTTGTCAGAATTGCTGCGTGTGAGATTGTATTGTGGAATTGGGGTATCGGTTGCCGAACCGATTTTTTTTATTCATGCTGGATATAGGCACGCCTATTTAATGTGCTGTTTATATAGGGGAAATTGCTCCAGATGAGATTAGGGCTTGTGGTATTTGTGTAGAGTGATGATCATGGAACCAATGCTTTTTTAATATTCTGTTTCTGTAGTTTTTAATTTACTATTGTGATTTCGCCCTGATGGTAGGGATTGTTGAATTGGCATGTGGTTCTGACTAGATGATTGAGATGTTGCAATTATTGTAATTGCTGAGAAATTCGCATGTTCTTTCCTATTATTAATGATGATATAGGTGGTATAAGGTGCAACTAGTAACAAATTATTGCTTGGATTCTATACATGTGACCGATTAATGTAATTGGAATGTTATGGAGCTTGAGATTTCGATGATTTACTGGTTTGGGCAATTTGTAAGCATAGTAACATTGTTGGAAAGTTTGTCACACTTATAAATCTTCTGGTCCAAAATGAATGTTATTTTTGCTAGATGTGCATCAAACAAGGAGTTAATGCTTATCTTATGGCATATGTTTTATGCATGTGTCTAATACTACTACCAGTTAACATTTAATTGGTGCATTTGCTGGAGAGTTTCCTATGAGAAACTAAAATGACAAATATTTGCAAACCAAAGCCACCATGCTAAAATGACATTACATTTTAAATTGGACCATACAAAGTATTGTACTGAGAAGTAGTTTTTTGGGGTTGTATGGAAGTGTTGCACTGTTTAACCAACTAATGCAAGTGCTTAGGTTAATTTTATAAGTAAACGACATTCTTGCATCTAGGATGGCAGTATCATTGTAGTGCTTGTTCAGATGGTTTTTATAAGTATTTCTGGCTTTTCAGGACTACTATTTTTCTAATGAAGTTATGGGATTACTTTTTTTTTTTTTGCAATTAGCATGATTTCTACGTGCTCTTATGAGCAAACTGTTTGTCTGCAAAATTGTCATCATGAAGAATGGCTCTCGAGTGGACTGAGCCATTATAGTTTCATACAACTATATCAACTATAAGTGACATTAGTTTCATACAACTATATCAACTATAAGCAAGATTTTGTCCGTCAGACACAAAAGAACCGTGTGTCTGTAAATCATAAGATGTTCTTTCTCTTTTTGAAAATCTGTGTCGTTTTGATGTCCTCAAAAATTTGGTCATTAACTAGATACAGGCTGTCATATCATGATCTAGTGGAAATGTAGTAAATAATCATATGAGAGACGAAAAGATTTTTTTGTTGCTACATACAATATGTGATTTGCTTAATTATGATGTTGTTTTTTAATTTTACATTTATTTTGAATTTTTTTGTATGGCCGGGATTTTTATCCCTATCTTTTCCAAATAGCAATAGGGAATATTTCCCATAGGGAAGAAGGGGGATTCCATGTGCATTGTAAAATCCTCTAGGGATTTATTTCCCTGGGTTTTTATTCCCTTGCATCCAAACAAGCCCGTAAACGAAAACGAGATTTGATACCTTGCTATCCAGGCCTCCAGAGAGAGAGAGAGAGAGAGAGAGAGAGAGGGAGGGAGGGAGGGAGGGGCGCCGCCGGCCGCAGCTATCGCCGGGGAAGCCACATCTGCATCCGCGGAACCTGCTCGAGCGCCTGGGTTTGGGACGCCAGCACGCCACAGGTCTCTTCTGTCGCCGGCTGTCGTCCGCCGTCACTAACCCCGGTATGTAGGACTGGAACCAGCCCTTGGTGCTGTGAGTTCATGGGCTCTGGGCGCCCTCTTACGCTCTCTCTCTTCCTCTTCCACGATTACGGATTTATGGTCTGTGATACTGATTTATGTGGTAGTTTGTTGTTCAATTCACCGAACAAGTGTTGCTCATGCTCACACTTGTGTTTGGTTAAATTCAGCTAGAAAATTGGCAATTGTTTTTACATTCAGTGAAGTTATCTAGATTATTGGTCGCTTAAAAAAAAATCTGAAATCGTCTTGCAAACTGAATCATGGCGATTTGGCACGTGTATATCGAGTTGGAAGCCGCATATTAATCTGAGCTATTCTCACATGGATGCAAGTAACGCCGACAGAAGGATAGGGGAAAAAATGATTTTTTTGTGATTTAGTTGCTAGTACTGTGTTATTAGTGCTAGTAGAATTGCTTAGTGCTGCAGCGATTATTGTAGGCTTAATGGAAAATGCCGCGGAATTAATTAGGAGGCTATATATTGGTAGTCAGTAGAGAATGCAAGGTGGGCTGGAAAATAAAGCTCATTAAGAATACAAAAATTCACCGATAGGAAGAACTAGCAAACTGCAGAAATCATTGCTCCATTGGCCCCTTTATTTTTGCTGCATAATCCACTGATAGATGATGCCTATTTCTGTATTCGTGTTTCTGGGGTTCATGTTGAACTCTTGTTCACTGTTGTTGAAGTGAACAGTTATTTCTTGATTTAACTTCAGGCTTGGCCTTGACTGTAAATATGGATCTTGCTCCTTTCAAGCTGGATATTGATGAGCTACTAGCTGATTATGTGAAGGTAATTTTGTCTCTTATGCAATTTCTGTAGGTGTGTCACATGAATATTAACTTTCAATTAATAACATCTTTGCATTTCTGATCGGTAGGAGAATTGCACAGCATTCACCGATTTCAAGAGAGTGTGGATGGCAAAGAAATTCTCTTACATATATGAAGGCAGACCCAAGACAAACTCGGGTGTTTTCATGCAGTCCCTCTATTTGCATTGTATCGGTAGGCTATGGCTTCCTGGAAATTGGTACCATACCCACATGTAATCCTTTGCGTAGTCATTGCTGAACTATTTCACTTTCTTGTGTATGTAGGCCATATGACTTCCCAAAGTCCTCTACCTCAAAGATTGGCTGGGCTTTACTGCCTTTACTGTCTTTACGAGTGCCAACCGTACAAGCCACATTTCAAAATTTATCTGTCTCTTGGTAAGATATATATATATATATATAATATCTGTGTGTGCGTGAAGATTAATGTGCTCAATATGTGATTGCAACAGAGGAGTCCAAGAAACTCAAAGACTTTATCGTTGAGGCTAAGCAAAACAGAGTGGCTCTCGTGCTAGCACTTGTCAAAAGGATGCTGGACAGAGGCATGTTTTTGTTCGGGTTCATCAATTTGCTTGGTGACCATGGGGCTAAGCAGGTTGAGGAATTAACTGCATTCCAGAATAAACGAGTGAAATTTGCCTGTGACAAGTACGTGTGATTTTCTTCTCTACCACATCTCTGATCTTCATCATTAGTGTTTGTGTTTTCTTCTTGCATTGCAGTATGCTGTTTTCTGCATGCTATTTTCTTACGCAAACAAGAATATATAGATTATTGCTTGCTCATGTTCTGATTGTTGCTTTATGCTGCAGATTGTTTGCGAACACTCAAATAGAGAGTTATATGCACATGAACTTGGTAAGTTTTGGTCTCTTTACATATATCACTGCTTCTATTTCCTTTCATGGCTTGTTCTGTCTTTTTTTTTCTTCATGTTAACACGCTCAGGACATAGGATGCATGCTAACATTTACTATTTTCATCCCCCCACCCCCGGGCGCCACAGGGGCGACTACCCAACTTGTTTATCAATGCTAGTGGTTGAGGCAGCCCTCTGAGCTTTCCAGTTTCAATGTTTGAATAAAGAATTACTATGCTGCGTTGGGTTGGCAAGATATCAACAAAAAAACAAGCTCAGCATGGCGATCCTTTCCTTTATTTTATAGACATACTACTCATATTCACATCTATTACTGACACATTGATCTGCGTCTAGGGCGCAGAGTTTGAGCTCAATAACATCAAGAAATTATCAACGGACTACGCTCAAGCCAAGGAATTGGCCTTTGCAGGTGCTCATTTGTTGTCAGCATCTTTTTTATATTTTTTTCAACTTCTATGAGTACTATCTGAAAATTTTATTAACATTAGCACTGTTTTTGACCCTACTGCCTTCATTTTGTCCTTCCTTTTTTTACCTTGACAGAGGCACGCCAAACTGTTGATGTTGAAGATGCTAAGCACATCCTTCAGAATGACAAACTGTTGGGCGACAAGGTAGAGGAAATTGTCAAAGAATGGGATGCCCAGAAGGAAGAATTCTATGAGAAAACAGGTGTATCTCGTCATAATGAACTAGCGGTGGTTGACAATGACGAATCAGGAGTATTTCATGACGATAACGAGGGCTTTGATGAGATAACGCAGCTGCTGCTGCTGGAATGAAGAGCATCGACCTAGGCCCTGAATAACTGAAGGACCGCTGCTAATATTCCTGCTGTGACATGAAACATAACGAAACTTATCATTGGCTTACTGGACTTCTCGAAACGTTTTTGATTCGTTATCTTTTAGGGTTTTCCTACACTACAGGTAATATGTTGCAAACAAAAGGTTGTACGTGGGATACATATATAATATGTATGTCTACTCCAAGACGTAGTTACTCCCACATTTAGAATACCCTATAAATGAATTTGAAATACTCCTTTATCACTTTGAATACATTTATATGCTAATTATAAGATACTTCAATGTGAAACACACGAAAAAATTGCAAGGGAGTTCATGGTTTTTAGCGTATTTTGCAAATATCTTTATATGCGCACGTAAAAAAGAGTATGCCTAAAAAATATACATACCACCTCTGCAAAAATATACATACTACATAGATGATCTCATATATCTGTATGCTACACATATATATCATCTGTGACACGAGATACTCCACACATTGCATCGGTGTAGTTAGGTTTTCCGGTGTTGGAGGAGTGGAGCACGCCCCAGCGCGTTGATCTAGCCGCCGGGGTCACCGCTGTAGCGTGTCCGCCTGCCTCCGCTAGGCCGGGATAGATGTGGAGGCGGAGTGGCGGGTGTCAGGATGAAGTGGAAATGGCTTTGCGGCGTCCGTCAGGTGGTGGTCGTCGAGTCGACGGACGACGCTTCTTCGGCCGTCGCGAAGCCCTGTGAGGCACAGAGCGAGCCACCGGCCGATGACGATAAGCGCCGGCGCCGGTGTGCGCTCCCAAGGCGGCAGTGCGGTGGCCGAACCCTGACGAGGTGGCAATGCGTGCAACTTTTAAGCCCACATGCATTTGTCATACAAAACTGATCACCGGATAAGGCTAAGCCTCTAAACGATGAGACTCATGTTTATCAATTTGCCTTTTCGATTTTAAAATAACATGAATTCTCATCTAAAGAAACATAAATTCTTGGTAGAGATTATCTAGAAAACTTATGCTTACAAACTAGTCTTTATCTTTGAACCAACGAATAAGCTAGCGAAATCGATCCCAAAGCTGAGAAGTTCTCGTAACTAGTTTTTTTTCCCCTTTCTTTCTTTCTTTTTGCGCATACTAGATAAATTTACGACATTCCAATATTAGCAGTCACACATGACATGCGTGTACGTAGCGCCAACTACAGCGTGGATATACGTGTCTGTATGTCGTATATATAATATACTGGCCGATAAAAAAAAATGTTGTGCAATACATACTAGCATGCAATGTCATGGTTGCGAGTTCAATTTATTAGGCCCTGCTTATTTGGGTTTTTTCACCAGTTTAAAAGCTATAAGCCTCCATATAACTAAAAACCAATAGCTACTAGAGAGAGACTGTTTTAGCTTATTGATGATTGATTAAAGTTAAAAAAAATTACATACCTCTATCACATATAAAAACCGTTAGCTTTTAAGCTGTTTAAGTCAAAAAGCTAACTTTAATCTATAAATCAAAAAGTCTAAACCTAAACAAACAGAGCCTTAGTTGTTATGCCTGCCCATTTGCACTTAACTGTAACGAATCGGGGTGGAAAAGGGATTGAGTAATAGTAAGCCCTGTTTGGTGTGGTTATATATTTTTTTTTTTGAAAAGTAGCATTCGGTTGGACTGCATACCTAAAGGGTTGTACGGTTAGATTGAAGAGATTTGGTGTTTGGCAGTCTTATTTTTAGGCACAAAAGTTACGGGCGGAATAAAGGTGAAAAAGGTAGAGTTTAAGATTTTATACTTGATAAGAAAGGTAATTTTCTTCAGACTCTAGTGGTGAAGTCAGAACTCCAACCCACTAAAGACGTGAAAAGCTACTCTAAATCAGTTTTCGGCTTTCAACTTCTAATAGTTATTCTCTTAGTTTCGGATTTCACATATATAATTTCTTTTATTTTGTCCGCGAGAAGGCGTCGCTCGGCGAAAGTCTGAGTTTACATGTTCCATCCAATCCTCAGTTCGCCTATGTCACGACAAAGGGCCTTCCGACTCGGTTGTTCTCCGATTTTCGGTCTAGTTTGTGCATCTGCGATGCTTCGACTGCCGGGGGATACGATGTTAGCGATATGCATCTGTATATGTGTTAATCCAGCCCAACTAACTCATGTACATCTCTTTGAGTTCTGTTGTGGCCTTGTAATCTGGTTGTTACAGGGTTGCTACACCATCATATATATATATATATATGATGACAGCAGATAAAACCGGCAAAAACCGTTCGAAAATTGTGGTTTTTGGCCTTACCACTTCGGTTCAAGATCCTAAACCGTTTGGTAAACCGTTCTAATTTAAAATAATTAAAAATTTTGAAAAAAAATTTGTGTGCGATTTTTCGTGAAAAACTGCATCGGATTGTTTGTTTTTTATTCTGCTTTTTAGACCAAAATCTAGAGTCAAAAATAAAAACAAATTGACCCTTAGTACTCGAACAACTGCAAAGGCTATTGGACTAAGAAGATCACCGTACATGTGATTGGATCGAGAATGGATGCTAGCCCCACGTCCATGTGTGTTAAACATATTGTAAACGTGAGTGGAACAGGAGAGGACGACACAAACACAAGGCTCAATGGCCTGCTATCCATGGTTTGCAAAACCGAATTCAAAAAACCACAGCGAAATTCATGGTATAGTTTTCGCAAAAACCGTTCGAAAATTGTTAGAAACCGAAAGGTTAAGAAATAAAAAAATTTCAAAAAAAAATCGAAAACCACGGTTTTTGACGAAAAACCGCTCGGTTTTCACAAAAACCAATCCAACCAATTGAATGTTCTTCAAAAACGATTTTCAAGCGATTTTTGTGAAAACCGTACCACAAATTTTACTGATGTTTTTTGAATTCGGTTTTGCAAACCATAGACAGCAGGCCATTGGGCCTTGCGCCGTCCTCTCTCTTGTTCCACTCACGTTTACAATATGTTTAACACACATGGACGTGGGGCTAGCATCCATTCTCGGATCCAATCGCATATATGGTGATCTTCTTAGTCCAATAACCCTTGCAGTTGTCCGAGTACTAAGAGTCTATTTGTTTTTGTTTTTATTCTAGATTTCGGCTTTAGCTAATTTAATTCGCTGGAGAGATAAGCCCATGGCTCTTTCCATTGTGCAAGCAAGATTGGTTGAATTAGCCCACTTTTCTATGGGTTATATATTCACTTATGCAGCTTTCTTGATTGCCTCAACATCAGGCAAGTTTGGTTAATTTAGTTTTTTTTTGTACTCTATCAGCACCTAGTTCATTACTCTTGATGGAGAGGGAGGATCCGCCTTCTTAGATTTCTTTTTCTATTTATTTTTCCATCTAAGACTAGAACCGTATACTTGGTAATAATAGGAATGGCACATCTAAAAAGCAGAATAAAAAACAAACAACTCGATTTTAGAAATCGATTCTCATAATCCAGCCCACCTATATACACTAGAATCCACAATCCGCTTTATATATGTTTTTAGATTTCAGCTTTTAAAGAATCCGTTTCTAAAACTATAATCAGAATCAATTTTTAGAGAAACCAAACAAAAACAAACAAATCCTAACTCGTGGAAATGCCAGAATTCCGACATCTGCCGTGTGCCACTAAGCACCGAACACAAAAAGAAGGTAGACGTAACAAAAGATCGATTGCGCCGATAGCTCATTCGTCCTCGATGGCACGAGTGCACCGAGAGTTCCACAATAACACAGGAAAAAGAAAAAAGTGGAAAGAAAAAAATTGAAGATCACAAAAACCTTCCATTGCCGGGATTTGAACCCGGGTCGCCTGGGTGAAAGCCAGGTATCCTAACCGGACTAGACGACAATGGATCAGCTGAGAGGCTCGTATTCTCTTATTTCTTATCTAATCAGAAGCGCCTTTTCCTTGCCTGTTGCGCTTCAGAATGAATTTGAGCCCGGCAACATCTTTATCAAACTGAATTTGAGAGAACAGATTTGTGTATACTGTGATTCAAGAGAGTCTATGAGCGCACACCTACTATTACTATTATATTTAAGGATGCTAATGTGCAAAAACTCAACATAGATCTGGTCCAAACCTAATATTTTTTCATAGATATGTATCCAGTTTGATAAAAAAAGAATGATGTCTAAGCCTGGTCTGGGTCCAAATGAAAATCTGAGTCTTGATTTGGTCTTTATCTAGATAACTGTTTGTTTGATGAGTTGATGGTTTTACGGTGCAATATTCAAGTGATAAAACTAGATCTATAGTTACATACAATTACATATCTCACTTACTAGAAATAAAGACGAAAGTTTCAACTTAAAGTATGTTGTTGAAGTGTAAAAAATAAAAAAGGAATTATTAGTGCTGAAGGCAACATCAAATTATTTACTTGGCTAGTGGTAAGAGATTTAGTAGAAAACATAAGATCTAAGGTTAGCCCAATCTGACCTAGATCTGATCTAAATAATTATAGATTAAAAATGAGTCCAACCTATTTATATTTTTAGACTGGTCTAATCCAAAAGTCTGCAACAGTCCAAGCCATTAGCACTCCATTTGGCTTCTTCTATGTTTCTCTCAAATTACTCTATAATTAACTGTCTATACATGCTACTGCACCTTTCTTCTGAACTTGAGTCTTGAAGTACCGAACCACGGTTCACACAATCAAATGAGCTATCATGATGATGTTTCCTTGGAAAATAAGATACAGAGCCTTTTTGTCAAGAACAAGAAAGAGGGGGAAAAAAGGAAGAGCCAGGATGTGAAAAGAAGCCAAACCCAAGCGCTAGCTGCACACTCCCTGATACGATGCGCTTTCTTCAGAATCAAGATCCAACTCCACCGGCTGGCCACTCATGTCAGTCAGTCTCAGTCCAGTCACTCCCAAGCTTGCTTGTGCACGCCCAACTCGTGCGTACTCCACAGCTTGTATCATCATCTCACCACCCTCCATTTTTACTTTTTTTTTGTGATGTTTCTTCATTCTTGTCATTAAATGTTCCTGATGAATGATTAAAAAATGCCGATATGAAAGTAGTTACAATTCATGATTTCTCAGCAGAGGTTATGGTAAGCTTGCATTATTCATTCCTTGTTCCACCTCCATCTTGACCATCTGATTTACGATCTGGTAAGCAATTGAGCGTAGATAAGTTAGTGGGAGATGTAGCTGTACAGTTCCACCACTCAGATCTAAGTTCTCGCCGACTTCCTAGAGCTTGGTATTCATAGAGCTTTGTAGGACAGGCTGCCGCCTAGGATGCTCTCTTATAGGGCGCTGCTCCACATTGACCAGGTTTGGGACTATGAGCCACCGGATGATGGTCTCGCACCCATCTTTGCGAGCCTCAGTCCAGGCCATAGTGATGCTAGCGGCGAGGCGTCCGTAGCGTCCTCCAATGACGAATGGCCCAGGCGGCATGTCTATGCCTGGCAGCTTGGCGTGGTCGACAGGCTCGACCCCCATGGGCTCCGTCCACTACCGCTTGCAATACAGGGTCAGAGAGTGCTCCCCTCCTGGAGGGGTGGGTGGCTACCGAAGGGCATCAGGCTGGGACGTGCGGTGCCGCCTCTAGGGGGGCGGCCGAATCGCCAGCCCAAGCAATCAGGGCATGGGGGCTCTTCGTCCTAGGGCAGGAGGTACCAGGGTGCCGGCCACCGTTCACGCGTAGTGTTTGGCGCCGATGTCACCAGCCCCACGTCCAGGCCTTGTGTGTTCGGCTAACTCTAAGCCATTTCGTGCAAGCGAGTGCAGTGGCTCCTTTCCTCTCAGTGCCAGCCAGACTCAGCAGGAAATGCGGGTTTGCAAGCGACTTTGTCCTGCTTCCATCGATAAGAATCTTTCCCCGGTGTCAGAGCGGGAAATGCTAGTCTCCAGGCTCGAAGATATGCAACTGGACTATTCCAGGGGGGATCCGATGGGGGACAAATTCATTTGCAATACAGTGCAGTCCAGGGGTGATCCTGCAGCTCAGCAAGTAGTGAATTCGCTGCAGGAAACTCCCGCCGAGCAAGCTCAACCAGCCCCTGACATTCAGGCGTTCCTCGCGTCCTTCAAACTCAATCTGTAGGATTCTATTCTGCCAGACACTAGAATCATCTCTCCGAAGGTGGCAGTCTCTAGGATTCCAGAGCGGCGCAGTGCGAGATTGGCGGGTAAATCAAACTCTAAACTCTCGGCAACTGAGAAGGCCCAGCATCACCTAGCAAAGAAGCTTGGCGTCCTGTTAGCAAGTGGTACCTTCGACGACAGCGCTCTGCGGCGCTATCTACAGATTTTCCACAAGCCATTGTCGCCAGGAGCTGTGCAAGCTCTCTCTGACCTGCTAGGTTTATCAGGTGGCCTTGATCTCACCGAGGCTCTAGGGGTTGCTGTGTTGGACTATCCCTAGCCCGAATGAGTGCAGCGATCTCCTCTTGCCTTTGCCAGTCTTTTGGGTCCGGTAGTACTATGGTTATGTGGTCTCTGTTAGGTAGCTTGGTGGTTGTATTTTGGTTTTGTTGTCAGGGTAGTCCGGCAATCCTTTTGGTTGTTCTCTTCGGTTTGCAGTGCCAACCGGATTCCTTATGTAACTTCTTGCTTATTTGCTCTGGCACCTCTTGGTTGGTTCTCTTTAGTCCCCAATATGTAGTTTGCTGCTCAAGTCATCACCTTGTAAGCTCTACTCATCACCTTGTATGCAACAACCTTTAGGTTGTAACAGAATCAACAACCCAACTTGAATGCATTCCCAGTGCTGCCGCTTATCTCGGTTGATTGTTAGGTATCTGGTGAAAGTTTTTTACAGGACATCTTGGCATCTGGTGTGTGGTCTCATTTGGCCTTTCTGGTTCGTCTGCTCTAGTGGCCTGGCGGCTAGCCTTAGTATAGGCTTCCCCATCCAAATCAGGTGGCACAACAGCGAACTGAAGTCCCTTGCTGACAACAGGCAGTAGCCGATGCGCAGACATCAGGAAGTGCCGCCGGCCTTATCTGTTCCCAGGGAGCTAGGTTCAAGGATTGGCATTCTGTTCTACTTGCAGGACAGGGCACAGGTGTTCCGAGTCGACCCAGTATGGCACAGCAGGACACGAGGATCCTGAGCTGGAATGTCCGGGTGAACAGCCTTGCCAAGCAGGCGGTCATCAGAGAGATTGTCGTTTAGAGCAGGGCTACCATCGTCTTCCTCCAAGAAACAAAGCTTCAGGACATAGATAGCCCTCTTGTCAGGTCCTTGCTGGGAGACTCCTTCACTGATAACTATTGCTTCCTTCCAGCGCAACAAACTAGAGGAGGAATTCTTCTAGCCTTTTCATCTCTTCATTTCGGGATGTTTGATGTCCAGGTAGGCACAAACTCGATCTCCACCACTGTACTCATGAAGGAGGACGGGGTCTATTGGTCATGCACGGGGTTTATGGCCTGCATCTAGAAAGCACCAAACTTCAGTTCTTACAGGAGCTCAGGAATCTTTAGGACCACATGCGCTAAGGGTGGCTCATTCTGGGGGATTTTAATATGATCTATCGGGCCTCAGACAAGAATAATGCCAATCTTAACAGAAGGGTAATGGGGGCCTTTCATAACATGCTGGATGAGACAGAGCTCACGGAGATTAGGCTGAATGGCCGTAGATTCACTTGGGGAGATGGAAGGGAGAACCCAACGCAAACAAGGATCAACCGATTCTTCGCCTCCAGCGACTGGGACAGCATTTTCCCCAATTGTCACCTGCAGGCTATGTCCACCCTGGTATCCGATCACTGTCCACTCCTGCTTCACGGTCAGATAAACCCAAACAGATTTCGAGGGTTCAGGTTTGAGAGCTTTTAGACAAAATTGCCAAACTTTATTCACGTAGTGCAACAGGCGTGGGACAAACCGATTCGGTCATCAGATGCTTTGCGCAGGTGGCACATCAAGTTAGCAAGAACTGCAAAAGCGCTCGGAGCATGGAGCCATCTCACGCTGGCGAACCTAACCCTACAATTTCACATGGCCGTCGAGATTATCTCCAGCTAGACAAGGTGGAGGAATCTCGGCCTCTATCTAGGGAAGAAAGGGAGTTTCGAGCCAAAGTCCGTTATAGGCTGCTTGGGCTGGCGGCGATCAAGCGGGCTCGGCTGAGGCAACGCTCTAGGATGATGTTCATTAAGGAAGGGGACGCCAATACAAAGTTCTTCCACATCAAGGTGAACGCTCGTAGGAGGAAGAATCACATACAGGCTATCTCAACTGATAGGGGCTTAGTTCAAAATTTCTTTGAGAAACAGGATGAACTCAACAAACATTTCTTCCAACAGCTAGGTACCAAGAAGTATCGTTCTCATCGTTTCAATTGGGACTCCTTCGGCCTTAACCGCCACGACTTGAGTGCCCTAGAAGAGCCTTTCCGCCTTAATGAGGTTTCGGACGTGGTGTTCTCCTTGCCAACCGAAAAGGCTCCAGGTCCCGACGGCTTTACAGGTCTTTCTACAAGAAATGCTGAGACATCATCAAGACGGACCTCATGGAAGTGTTTCACCAGTTGCATGCTCTTAGTGGCCGACATCTACAGCTTCTGAATTCCGCAAGTATTGTGCTTCTGCCAAAGAGACAGATGCAACGCAGATAGCACATTTCAGACTGATCAGTCTCATCCATAGCATGGGGAAGATTTTCTCCAAGTTACATGCAAACAGGCTAGCGCCTCACCTACAACAACTGGTACCCCACAACCAGAGTGCTTTCATCAAGAAAAGATCCATTCAGGATAATTTTCTTTACACAAAAGTCTAGTCACCGAGCTGTGCAGGAAAAGAATCCCGTCCCTATTTCTCAAATTGGACATAGCAAAGGCGTTTGACTCCGTCAATTGGGAGTTCCTCCTTGAGCTTTTATACCAACTCGGCCGGACGCGTTGGAGAGTGTGGATCTCCATGATTCTGGCATCCTCCTCATCAAAAGTTCTCCTAAATGGCGTCTCGGGTATCTCCATTCAGCATAGGAAATGTCTGCGCTAGGGAGACCCTTTATCCCCATGCTTTTCATTTTAGCTATGGATCCCCTTCAACAGTAGTCTCCAAGGCGATGGAGGCGGGCATCATCTCTCCAATCCCATTGGGTTGGGCTTCAACAAAAGTATCTCTCTACACAGATGACGTCGTCATATTTGTGTGCCCTAACAGGGAAGAGCTCAAAGCAATCCAAGAGATCCTTCTATTCTTGAGGAGCCACAAGTCTTCATACTAACCTTCAAAAGAGCGAGGTCTACCCCATCAGGTGTGAGGCGCTCAACATGCAAACAATTCTACAGGAGTTTTCGACACGGGTAAATTCATTCCCTTGCACATATCTAGGTCTACCTCTCCGACCAACAAAGCTCATAAGGTCAGACCTTCAGCCTCTCATGGACAAGGTGCGAGGCCACCTAGAAGGATGGAAAGGGAAGTTGTTGTCCAGAGTCGCCCGTTTGACTTTAATAAACTCGGTGCTCACATCTCTAGTAGTCTACCACCTAACAATCTTTCCTCTCAGCAAATGGGTCATAAAGAGATTGGACAGGTTTCGGCACAATTTCCTTTGGAAAGGCGAGCAGGAATGCAATGGGGGACATTGTTTAGTCAATTGGGAAAAGGTGTGTCGGCCAAAGAGACTGGGGAGCTTGGAGTAAAAGACATCGACACATTTGGCCGGCACTTCGGATCTGCTAGCTTTGGTTTGCTTGGAAGGGGCAGCAAAAACCTTGGGTAGGCTCGACGCTACCCTGCGATGCCACAGACCACGGCTTGTTTAACGCAAGTACCAGTATAGTAAGAGGGGATGGCGAAACGGCTAACTTCTAGGAGTCCAAATGGCTACAGGGCAAATCACCCGCAGACCTAGCTCTGTCATGCTACAGATTAATCAGGAAAAAGACAGGTACAGTGAAGGACTTGTTATCTTATGGAAATTGGATCCGACCACTACGTCAAATCACAAATGAAACGCAACTACAGGAGTTCGTCAGGCTTTGGCGCACGTTGCGGTAGGTAGAGCTTTATCCTCATGTCGAGGACACCATTATCTGGAAATGGTCATCAACAGGGGAGTACTCGCAAGTTCAGCTTATTCAACTCAGTTCGTCGGGTCCACTTTGGATCACTCTCACAGGATGATCTGGCAGGCCTCCGTGAAAGAAAAATGCAGGTTCTTTGCTTGGCTCTTCATTTAGGACAGGATTCTCACGGTTGACAGGCTCGCATCTAGGGGGTGGCCGCACTCTACCACATGCGTTCTCTATGGATCCGAGCCTGAAACATTAGCTCACTTGTTGTTGCTATGTCCGTTTGCAAGACAGGTCTAGGGGATGGTGTTTCGGCTTTTGCAGATAGACCACTCTGCCGCACAGCTACCGACGGTGTAAGATCGAGGATGAGCCTAGAGGGGGGGGGGTGAATAGGCTTTTCTAAAATTTTCTATTACTAAATTCAAGTTTAGTGATTGCTAAGAACAAGTGCTAATTTTGTCGAATTTAATACTTAACAATTTTAGTGATCGCAAGATAATATCACTACGCAAGTATATTTATTTCTAAGCAAGTAGCACACACGAATCAAATTTATAGGATTTCACGAGAGTAGAGAACAAGCAAACCACAATTAATGGACAAGAGAATTTTTTCCCGTGGTCTCGGAGACTTGCCGGTCTCCCCTACTCCACGTTGAGGTAGCTTGAATTCCTTCAAGCCGGCTCCACTCGCTTGAGCCTTCCCCGATCACTAGTGATAGCTCTTCCCCGCTCCGGGTAGGCGAGCCAGGCCTTCACACCGCCTGGTCTTCACACAACCTCCTTTGTGAAGATCACCGAGCCTCACGCCTCAAGCCGCCTAGGAGGCGGCAACCTCAAGAGTAACAAACTTGACGAGGCTTGAAACTTAAGAGTGCACACAATATGGCTCACTAAATGCAATGCACTCACTTGTTGCTCTCCAAAACTCAAGAATCAAGAATTCAATGCACAAGAGAGTGGAGAGTGTTTCTAGGGCTCAAGAGTATTCAATGGAGTCACCAACCAGCCCTACATACTGGTGGGGGGTATTTATAACCCCACCCCACACAAACTAGCCGTTATTCAGATTTCACCCGATTTTGCGCCAAGGTTGCAGATTATCGCCTCTAGGGCCGATAGTTCCAAGACCATGTATAACGGCTATCGGCGTAATAATCGCACCGACACGTAGTCACATAAATGACGTTTTTTATATATGGGCAGTACTATCGCCATGGGTGTAGATAATCACTCAAATAATCAAAAATCAATCAAGATCGAAAAAGGCTACCGCCAACTATTGTGCGGTAGTACCGCATTCGCGGTACTACCGCTAAGACCATCTTGATAGTGCCTGGGGAGAGACCCAAACACACCTCATCGGAATATAGCTATCGCTAATCGTGGTGCGGTAGTATCAAGACTTATGTACTACCGCCCGAACCAAGCAGAGTGCCGCCCTCAATTTTTTCAACACTTTGATTTTTCTCTCGAATGCATAATTTTACGGATGAACTAATGAGCCATATTAAAATGCACTTTCAAGTTTTAATGCCCAAACCAAGTCCCCCTTGATAGTACGGCTACTATCCTAAACAATCCGATCTTTTCCCAACTCCGAGATCGGTGAAAGGGCTAGAAAACACTTCTAACTTTTTACCTTCACTTCTTTAGCTTCTTTTTTGCTGCATTCTTCCATCTTTGCACTTGAAACCATCCAACATCTTTCTAGGAATACATTTATCCTGTTTCCAACTAACTTGCGTAAACATCGTTAGTCTTTTTCGCGTGATTGTCATTAATTATCAAAACCATAACCACATGGGGGCCTAGATGCTTTCAATCTCCCCCTTTTTGGTAATTGATGACAATCCTCATAATCGAATTGAAGTAAATTGATATTTAGTGTGAGTGACCAATAGAAATTAATTACTCACACCATGGGATTCTTATTTAGCACTATTTTGTCTTTGGAGGACAAAAGATATTTGAATGAAAATATTGCTAAATGAGAATAGCTCCCCCTACAAGTGTGCCATGGATAAACACTAAATTTTGCACATTTGTATATGAGTTATGTATGGCAATGAAGATGATATTATTCAATTGAAATAACATGACATAATGCAAAACTCATAAGGAAGGATGAATTTTGGATAGACCTTTGAGCGCAAAAGATCATAGAAAATTAGTTCAGAAACAAGTTCACAATAGATATTCAACAAGACGCAAAACGATGACATAAATAACATAAATAAACACAAGGAGTTCAAAGCCAACAACCACAAGAGTTAATCAATTTTATTACAAAGGATAGATAGATTTTGAGCTAGGCTAGGCTTCAACGGACTTCAATTTCACATTCTTCTCCCCCTTTGTCATCAAAGACAAAAAGGGGATCGCCAAGATGCCGTCTATTCTTCACCATCGCCAGGAGCCTCGGCCGGCGGATGAGGAGACCATGGATCCCAGCTGGATGACGGAGGAGGGTGATAGGAAGGGGAACCGCTGCCGCCATCCGGACGACGACGCTGGTAGGACTGATGGTATGAGCGATAGTCATCAAAGGAGGTGCTGTTTAACTCAGCGCTCTCGGACATCCTCAACCATCTCGCGATTCGATATTGAAGCTCCATAACCAAAGGCAAATCGCCCTGCATATAGGATTCTTGTCGCAAAGCGGCCATCATATCCGTCTGAAGTGTCTCAAGACCGGCAAGGTAAGCATCAGTACTAAGCGGCTTGAGTGGCTTGAGCTTGGGCTTGGGCGCTTGTTCGCTTGAGCTCTTGCTTGAGCGGCTTGCTCGGCGATGTGATGCAGACTTGAGGAGGAGCAACACGAGGCTTGTACGGCTTATGTGGAGTAGAGGTGGCACCATTGTATTCGCAACTCTCCGGATTAGTGCCATGATGTACTGAGCAAAATAGATGGTCTTCCCTCTATCCCTAGCCGATTGAGACATCTCCTTATTAGGAAGTCCACCACATCAAACTTCTCCTCGCCATGACCTTTGCAATGACATTCCAAGCATGACCTCTTACTAAGATCGAAATTGCCACTCTTCGGATGAATAGTGACACGAATGATCTTGTTCACCATGCTTGGTTGGAGTTGCACCTACCGAGTTCCCAACTCAAGTTATGAGATCGGGTCATAGAAAATCGCCACCGATCCAAAGACAGAGGAGGTTCGTCATGGATTTTTGGGTACTGGCTATGGAAAATTCCCAGTGCATGCTCAAAGTCACCCTTGGAAGCAGTGTATTTTGTAGTGTCAGTCATCCAGGTGATTTGCTCACAATTTTCAGAGACATAGAGCGTCGCATAGAATTGCTTGATGACTTTTTCATTAAAATCAATCCTTGTCTCGAGGAAGTTGTATAGACCAGCTCCACCAAACATTCCTAATGCCGAAGAACTCAGTCGCTCACGGATGTGCTTCCAACTGACCCAACACTGGTTTGCAAAATCCTTCTCCTGATATATTTGCTCAAACACCCTCTGCTGAAATAAGGAATGGAACCTTGGATTTGGGGCGGAGCGAGGTTGGAGATACAGATTCTGACTTCTGCGAGCATAATAGTCATCTCCTTTAATTTGAGAAGGATCATTCCGACCAATCGGAGGCACCACTTCTTCTTCCTCTGAGCTCTCCTCATTTTTACTCTCGGCCTCGCGTCTGCCGCCAAGAATTTGAGGGGCGGGAGCGGGGACTTTTCTCTTCTTAGCACGGGAAGGCTCAAGAGACCCTTCCCTTTAGCCCTTGTGGTCCTTATGGCGACGGTGAAAGAATTGTCGCTATTTCCACTCTCCGAGTCAGAGGTGGGCACGCCACGACCTTTAGTCGTCTTCCTCGTGCCTTTGCCTCCTCCAGAAGGACCGGTTCCGGCGACTTTAGTGCGAGGCATGATCTAGATGAGAATTTCAAGGAATTTAGGGTATGAGCAAAGGACGGGTAGGATTTGCACTATAGAGATGAAATATATGAATATTATGGAGAGACTACACTTCAAAAATGCTCAAAATTAGTCTTTCTTGATGCAGCACTGGTCAAGACTATCAAGAATCGGAGGCCAGAGTACCGCAAAGAAAGTCACTACCGCCTCCCGATGGGTTGTGAGTGCCTTGAGCTTGACCGAGATGGATTTTGGGCATAATCGAAGCAATGTTGAGCCAAAGATGATTTAAATTCGGATTAGGGTTTTAGGGACTATTAAGGACATCAATTTTATACCTAATCCTCAAGTATTTGCCTCAAAATATGATTGCACATTTGAACTTCCATTTAAACCCTAGGTTGTTCAAAGAGGGATGAAATGAAAGAGAATGGAAGAGATGATAGATACCTTCGGTGGAGGAGGACTCAAGGACTGAAATCAATGGAAGAAATCCCCGCAAACAAGAAGATTTTGAGGAGATGAAAATTAGGGTTTGAGGGGAGGAGAGAGAGTGGCCGCACGAAAATGGAGAGGAAGAGGTCTCGGGTGCGGAGTATTGAAGAAGAGAGAGAGAAGGCAGAGAAACGGCAGAAAATGAAGTGGCCCCACCAATTTTTGATCCGAGCGGTACTACCGCTCCAGACCCGATAATCAAGATTCAGTATACTACCGTCAAGCATGGCGCGTAGAGTGGGAGACAGTCAAGGCGAGAGAGAAGAGAGGAATTTTGGCATGAAAAAGCTCAATAAATATACTAGAAATTTTAGAACATATCCAATCAAGAGAATAAGCACAAAACAACAACTTTATACATAATTAAATAAGGAACAATGATTTGACTTGTTCGAGTTGAAATACCACATAAGCAACTAGAAGTATGGCAATTCTAGCTCTTTGGGCAAAACTCAAGGTGTGCCTTTATTAGATCAATATAGATCGAGATTTTTGGATTTTGCCAAACCTTTTGAAAAACAACAAAAAAATTTTTTGTTTCTTTATAAACATAAAGACTTTTTAATAAGGCATAAGTTCCAAAGGATAGGATTTACATAATAATAATGTTTTAAATGAAGGTTTGAGAACCCTTGTACTTTGAAAATCCAAAATGAATTATTTTCAAATAATTTTGACTTATAAAGTCTAGTTTTATCTCTCAAGATATTTATCGCACAATCTTCAATTTTCCACATGTAGGGGGTGTGATATATGCATGAATTGCATATTACTCCCCCTTGAAGTGAGACTCATCTAAATAACACATACAAAATAAAAACCAATTTAAAGCAACCAAAAGAATTTCACTTAGGCCACATTAGAGATATCAATGACATTTAATTCATTTCTCAATTTGCAAAATCTAGACTCATCTAAGGGTTTAGTGAGTATATCCGCTAATTGATTTTCCGTTCTAATGTGACTAATTTCAATATCCCCTTTACATACATGATCTCTCAAGAAATGATGACGGATATCAATGTGTTTTGTTCTTGAGTGTTGGACGGGATTATTTGCAATTTTAACCGCGCTTTCATTATCACACAAGAGAGGCACCTTTTTAAAATTTATTCCATAATCCATTAGAGTTTGCCTCATCCATAACAATTGAGCGCAACAACTACCGGCGGATATATATTCGGCTTCGGCGGTGGATAAAGCTACGGAGTTTTGTTTCTTGGAGAACCATGAAACTAGGGATTTACCTAGCAATTGACAACTCCCGGAGGTGCTTTTTCTATCCACTTTGCAACCCGCATAATCCGAATCCGAATATCCAATTAAATCAAATTTTGCACCTTTAGGATACCATAACCCTATGTTTGAGGAATGTTTCAAATATCTTAGAATTCTCTTTACGGCAACTAAATGGCATTCTTTGGGAGAAGCTTGAAAGCGAGCACACATGCAAACACTAAACATAATATCGGGCCTAGATGCGGTGAGATAAAGCAAACTACCAATCATGGATCTATAAAGCTTTAAATCTACCGGTTTACCTCCCTCGTTTAAGTCGAGATGCCCGTTTGATGCCATTGAAGTCTTGATTGGCTTGGCGTCCTCCATGCCAAATCTTTTAAGAAGATCCTTGGTATACTTGATTTGGCTTACGAACGTCCCATTCTTGAGTTGCTTGATTTGAAGTCCAAGGAAGAAGCTCAATTCTCCGATCATCGACATTTCAAACTCCCTAGACATCATATCACCAAATTCTTTGCAAAAATCTTCATTAGTAGAACCGAAAATGATATCATCAACATATATTTAACATACAAAGAATTCATCATCAATTATTTTTGTAAAGAGCGTTGTATCAACCTTCCCAATTTTGAAACCCTTTGAGAGTAGAAAATCTCTAAGTCGCTCATACCACGCTCTAGGAGCTTGTTTGAGTCCATATAGCGCCTTAGAGAGTTTGTAGACATGATTAGGATATTTGGAATTTTCAAAACCGGGAGGTTGTTCTACAAATACCAATTCGGATATTTGTCCATTTAGGAAAGCACTCTTTACATCCATTTGAAACAATTTAATATCAAAACTAGAAGCAAATGCAAGCAATATTCTAATAGTCTCTAATCTAGCTACGGGTGCAAAGGTTTCACCGAAATCTAATCCTTCAACTTGAGTAAAACCTTGCGCCACTAATCTAGCTTTGTTTCTTACAACAACTCCATTCTCATCTTGTTTATTTCGAAAGACTCATTTTGTGCCAATTACATTATGTTCTTTAGGTCTTTCTGCTAATGTCCAAACATCATTACGAGCAAAATTATTTAATTCTTCATGCATAGCATTTACCCAATCCGGATCAACTAATGCTTCATCTACATGAGTAGGTTCAATTGAAGATACAAAAGAATAATACTCACAAAATGAAGCAACACGGGATCGAATTTGAACGCCCTTACTCACGTCACCCAATATTTGATCTATTGGATGATCTTTGGAGAGGCCGTGGTGAATCCTTTGAGGTAGTGGTTGAACTTGTTGCTCGTTATTCTTGTCATCTTCATCTATTTCTTGAATTCGACTCGGAGTTTCGGAGGTTGACGGCTCGACTTGAATAGATGAAGATTTATCTTGCTTATCCACTTCCGGCTTCACGTCTCCAATTGTCATATTCTTCATTGCTTCTCTTAGGCCTTCCTCACCTACATCATCCAAATTCTCTTGCTCTTCTTGAGAGCCGTTAGTTTCATCAAATTCAACATCACATGTTTCCTCTACAAATCCTTTGTTTTTATTAAAAACTCGATAAGCTTTGCTATTAGAAGAATATCCTAGCAAAAACCCTTCATCACAACGACTTTGAAATTTGGAAAGCCGAACACCCTTTTTCAAGATGTAGCATTTGCAACCGAATACTCTAAAATAAGAAATGTTCGGCCTTCTTCCAACAAGAAGCTCATAAGAGGTCTTTTTCAAGAGTTGATGCAAATAGAGTCTATTTGTAGCATGGCAAGCGGTATTTATGGCTTCCGCCCAAAAACTATCGGACGTACCATATTCATCTAACATCGTTCTTGCCATTTCAATTAATGTACGATTTTTCCGTTCCACAACTCCATTTTGCTTCGGAATGTAGGTTGCGGAAAGTTCGTGCTTTATTCCAATTTCATCACAGTAATCTTCAATTCTTGTGTTTTTAAATTCGGAGCCATTATCACTACGGATTTTCTTTATTATAAAGTCAAATTCATTTTGAGCTCTTTTTGCAAACCTTTTGAATATATTGGAGGTTTCGGATTTGTCATCTAGAAAGAATACCCACGTATATCTAGAGTAATCGTCAACGATGACTAAACAATAAGAATTACCCCCAATGCTTTTATAAGTTGTTGGACCAAACAAATCCATATGTAAGAGCTCTAATGGTCTAGATGTGGACATGATACTTTTTGATGGATGAGAACTAGCAACTTGTTTACCGCTTGACAAGCACTACAAAGTCGATTTTTCTCAAACTTCACATCTTTCAAGCCCACAACTAAATCATTTTTAAACAACTTTTTAAGTTGAATCATTCCAACATGAGCTAGTCTTCTATGCCATAACCATCCTAAAGATGTTTTTGCCATTAAGCAAGTTTGAAGACATGAGTCATTTGAAGTGAAATCAACTAAATACAAATTTCCAAATCTAAATCCTTTAAACACAAGCGAGTTATCATTTTCTTTAGTAATAACTACATCATTTTTAGAGAAGGTACAAACAAGATTAAGATCACATATTTGAGCAACAGATAGCAAATTGAAATTTAATGTTTCAACTAATGATACATTAGAAATGGAAAGGTCGTTTGATATAGCAATTTTACCTAAGCCCAATACCTTTCCTTTGCTATTATCACCAAATGTGATCTTGTCATTTTGTCCATTTCGAATCGAATGTGGTGAACATTTTTGGTCACGGTCATGTGTTGGGTGCAACCACTATCCAACACCCAATGCCGTCACGGTTTTGTAGTTCACCTACAAAAGAAAATCAAGCCTTTTTAGGTACCCAAATTTGTTTGGATCCTTGGAGGTTAGTAACCAAGGTTTTGGGAACCCAAACGGCTTTCTTTCTTTGGCCAATTATCGGGGTCCCAACAAACTTAGCAAAAACATTACCATTTCTATCCCTTTTTAGAACATAGCAAGAGTCATGAACATTATTCTTGGATGCTTTACTCAAGGTGCAATCATTAGCTAAATGTCCTATTTCATGACATTTATAACAAAATTTACCGTTTGATTTCACAAAGCGCGGAGCTTTGTTACTTATTTTCTTATTCTTTTTAGGGATATATCCTAAGCCCTCTTTATTATAGGAACATCTTTGACTACCTAAAATCTTATTTAAGGTGTCCTTACCCTTAAAGCATCTATTTAGATTTTGACTTAATTTGTTCACTTGCTTCTTAAGTTCATCATTTTCAACAATTAAATTTTCATGACATGAACTAGCACTAGAGCATGATAAATCAACTAAATCACAACATGAAGTAGATATGCTTGATTTTTCTTCATGAGATGAGGTATTTGCTAGTCTAGGCAAGTCATTTATAATATCACACTCGATACCAATATCATTTGTTAATTTTGAATTATTCTTGACAAGTAGAGTTTCATGATCTTCCTTTAGCTCATCATATGAATTTTTGAGAATTAGGAAATCTTTCTTTAGAACCTTAAATTTTGATTTTTCTTTGCCAAGATATTCATTTAATTCTTCTAGCATGTCCATTAGCTCATCATATAATGGTTCATTATCTTCATTAGAGTTTACCTTGTTTTCTCCTTTAGCCATGAGGCATAAAGGAGTGAAGAATGGAGATGAAGCCTCTTTGATAGCAACACCGGCAAAACCTTTCTTCTTTGAAGGAGTCTCTTCTTCGGATGAGTCGGAGTCCGAATATTCTTCTTCGGAATCCCACTCCCCAATGTGAGCTTCACCCTTGCCGTCCTTTTAGAATTTCTTGAATAGCTTCTTCTTGCCTTGAAAGAATTTCTTCTTCTTGGGTGATTTGTCCTTGTCATCCTTCTTCTTAGGGCAATGCGAGGCTATGTGTCCCTTTTCATCACATTCATAACATCGAATATTAGCATATCGGTTAGTATTAGAATTTTGTCCTTTCTTGTACCTTTGTGGACCGTTAAAGCTCGATCGCCTTCTCATAAATTTCTTCATCCTTCTTACGAGAAGTGCCATTTCCTCCTCGGTGTCCTCATCTTCGGAGTCCTCATCACTTGACTCCGCTTTTGCCTTGAAGGCGATGTTCTTTTTCTTGGAAGAGCTTTGTTCCAACAATTCTTCCTTGTCTTTCTTGTAGAGCTCGTTGGTGATGAGATTGCCGAGAAGACCGGTTGGCGTCATCCTTGGCAATTCCGGTGAGTTGAGAAATAATGTAACCAATGTTTCATATTTCTCCGGAAGAGCTCTAAGCATTTTCCTGACAATATCAACATCACTCAAGGTTGTACCAAGACCCTTAAGCTCATTAACAATGTTATTTAATCGAGAATACATGTCATTTATACTTTCATGAGGCAACATAATAAAACTTTCATACTTTACTCTAAGCATATGCAATTTAGCTTCCTTAACCGTGGATGTCCCTTCATGAATTTCCGATAATGTATTCCAAATTTCATGTGCGGTTTCTAAATTACTAACACGATTAAATTCATCCACATTTAAGGCACCAAATATAGCATTCATAGCTTGAGCATTTAGATGAATAAATCTTTCATTTTGTTCCTCATTTAAAGCGCACCGTGGTCACAACATAACCTTCATTGACAATTTTCCATATATTAGGACTCATAGCTTTTAGATAAACCGTCATACTGAATTTTCCAATAAGAATAATTTGTACCATCAAAGAAAGGAGCTTTTCCAATTGACATACCCTCGTTGGCCATCCTTGCTCTCTAGGCGGTAAAGCCGAAATAGAGAGACCAAGCTCTGATACCACTTGTAAGATCGAGGATGAGCCTAAAGGGGGGTGAATAGGCTTTTCTAAAATTTTCTATTACTAAATTCAAGTTTAGTGATTGCTAAGAACAAGTGCTAATTTTGTCGAATTTAATACTTAACAATTTTAGTGATCGCAAGATAATATCACTACGCAAGTATATTTATTTCTAAGCAAATAGCACACACGAATCAAATTTATAGGATTTCACGAGAGTAGAGAACAAGCAAACCACAATTAATGGACAAGAGAATTTTTTCCCGTGGTCTCGGAGACTTGCCGGTCTCCCCTACTCCACGTTGAGGTAGCTTGAATTCCTTCAAGCCGGCTCCACTCGCTTGAGCCTTCCCCGATCACTAGTGATAGCTCTTCCCCGCTCCGGGTAGGCGAGCTTCGTGCCTTCACAACCGCCCGGGTCTTCACACAACCTCCTTTGTGAAGATCACCGGAGCCTCACGCCTCCAAGCCGTCTAGGAGGCGGCAACCTCCAAGAGTAACAAACTTGACGTAGGCTTGAAACTTAAGAGTGCACACAATATGGCTCACTAAATGCAATGCACTCACTTGTTGCTCTCCAAAACTCAAGAATCAAGAATTCAATGCACAAGAGAGTGGAGAGTGTTTCTAGGGCTCAAGAGTATTCAATGGAGTCACCAACCACTTACATACTGTGGGGGGTATTTATAACCCCACCCACACAAACTAGCCGTTATCAGATTTCACTCGATTTATGCTAAGGTCAGATTACCGCCTCTAGGGGCTTCTAGAGTACCGCACCATGCATGATAACTGGCTTACTATCTGGTAATAATCGTGACCGACACGTAGTCGTTCATGGCGTTTTTTTATATATGGATTACTCACGCCATGGGTGCTAGTACCGCATCAAATTAAACAGGAAAATCAATCAGATCGAAAAAGGCTACCGCCAACTATTGTGCGGTAGTACCGCATTCACGGTACTACCGCTAAGACCATCTTGATAGTGCTTATTGAGAGACCGAAAACACACCTCATCGGAATATAGCTATCATTAATCGTGGTGCGGTAGTATCAAGACTTCTTGATACTACCGCCCGAACCAAGCGGTAGTGCCGGCCTCCGAATTTTTTCAACACTTTGATTTTTCTCTCGAATGCATAATTTTACGGATGAACTAATGAGCCATATTAAAATGCACTTTCAAGTTTTAATGCCCAAACCAAGTCCCCCTTGATAGTACGGCTACTATCCTAAACAATCCGATCTTTTCCCAACTCCGAGATCGGTGAAAGGGCTAGAAAATACTTCTAACTTTTATACCTTCACTTCTTTAGCTTCTTTTGCGCGCATTCTTCCATCTTTGCACTTGAAACCATCCAACATCTTTCTAGGAATACATTTATCCTGCTTCCAACTAACTTGCGTAAACATCGTTAGTCTTTTTCGCGTGATTGTCATTAATTATCAAAACCATAACCACATGGGGGCCTAGATGCTTTCAGACGGTGCAGCTAGGTAACTCTGATTGGTGGACAAATGTGCGTCTATTGGTACCCCAGCGCAAACGAAGGGACTTTGATGAGGGAATCACATATAGTATGTGGAATATATAGAAAGAGAGGAATAATAGGATTTTCAATAATTCTTATCGCACGATGCAGCAGGTGGCTGGAGTCATCGCCCACGACGTCTACGGCCGTCGAGCGGCCTTCACGATGATCTAAAGTGGCGTGGTTTGTAGCGCCAAGTTGTTCCTATTACATGATGTTTTTTCCACCTCCGCCTTAAAGTGGGGCGATCAAGGGGGGTGCCTAGGTTGTTTTAGGTCGTTTTAGGTTGTTTTAGGTTTATGTTGTGATGTTTCCTGTCTCCGCCTAAAACATCTGTAAACTATTTGGTTCTTTCTCCTTTCTTTAATGCATTTGTTGGAGCTCCTGCCTTCTCTTTCAAAAAAAAAAATCTAAGTTCTTGGCTCAAATTTATGTGGCT
>JAYEVE010000946.1:0-43702 GCA_036346375.1 Guadua angustifolia
TACTGAGATAGTTGATATCATTCCCAGGAACAAAATGAGAACTCTTGCATGTATCTGTCATAGAATTTGAAACTGTATTCACTTCTGTGAAAGCTACCGCCAGTCAGTTCAACGCACCCTTCGTTAGTGAAATGGTAAAACCAAGTATGACAAACTCATAAAGCAAGCATGCAAGAACAGTTTAACAAAATTCAGCTCCTTTTTCTTGGTTCCTGGGCAGCACCATGGATATCTAGAAGACACGTCTACAGAAAAAAATTCTAACCGTTTACCAGACGACCAAAATGGAGCACAACAATATTTACCGATACATTTAGAAAATCGTGGGCAACATCTCTGCGCTGCATGCATCCACCAATGGCCTCTGAGAAACGCCTTGTACGGTCAGCTCAGGTGTGCCACATGGCTTCTCAAGCCTGCCTAGAACGTTTACAAGACTAGACATCGGATTGAGCAACTCGTTGCGCCATCGGAGAGGATGAAGACGGCAAACACCTCTCAGCCACCTGCTAGCTGAACCTGATACACACAGAATCTGCTAGTCATAGCAACCCTGCTAGTAGTATGGGATTGTTGTTTTCCCAATCACGAGTGAAAAGTGTACTTTCTGAATGAAGAAAGAGGTTGGGAAATGTAAAGAGTTGAATGTGTACTGAAATTTCAGTGGATGTATGGCTTTGGCTGAGTTGGGCTGCAATGTTGAAATGTGATTTCTGAAAACTGGAGGGAGGGATTCTGCCTCTTGCAGGTCAAGGTCGCTTGAAAGGGCCTTTCTACCTTCCTGATACTGAGAGATTCGCAGAAGCCTCACTTTCTGACCTTTTTCATTTAGGCTGAAAGGCAAATATGTACTTCCAATAGTTTCTATACCTGAAATTAGGGACACCCCATCACAAAAACTACCAGTCCCAGGCTTTTAAACTGTTGGCACAGAAAACCAAGACCGAAATAAAAATGTTGAAGAAGCACGAAAACTAATGATACTTTTATTAGCTCTTTATCTGCTTGCTTGTTTCTTGCTTACAAAACTTAGGACTATCTTTAAATTTATACCCACACTATAGCTCTACGAAATAGAATAGGATTCAACAATCTAAATAGGGAAATGACTCTTTTTTTTCCTTGTAGGATCCGGACATTCTAACCGGCTAGACTAGTCCGAACAATCTCACCCTAATCTAGTCTTGGTTTTGCGAGATCTCTGAGACTCAGCAGATCACACATCTCTATAAATTTGATTGGTGCAAGTGCCTTTGTGAGAATATCCGCATGTTGTTCCTCTGTGCACAAGTGCTTAACAATAATCGGTCCCTTCTCCATGCATTCTCTGATAAAATTAAATCAGGTGTTAATGTGTTTGCTTCTCCCATGAAACATTAGATTTTTCATCAAAGCGATGGCTGATTTGTTGTCAACATACAAGACGACTGGATTTGGGGCTTTTCCTATTATGTCACTTAGCACTTCGCAACTATATGCTTTGACATGCTGCTGTTATAGAAGCCATGAATTCAGTTTCACATGATGACAGAGTAACACTTTTCTGTTTCTGAGATGCCTAAGAGACTATATTCTTGTTGAAGTAGAACGTCGTGCTACTTGTGCTTTTTCTGTCATCTATATTGCCCGCCAAGTTGCTATCTATGTAGCCTTCAATATTCGCCTCACCTCTTCCTTTAGAATATACCAGACCAAAGTTAGATGTCCCTTTCACATACCTGAGGATGTGTTTCATGGCTTGCATGTGTAGCTAAGTAGGCTTTTCTATATATCGGCTTACAATCCCAATTGAATACATGTTGTCCGATCGAGTATGAGTCAAGTACCTTAGACTTCCAATAATGATTATATACTTGGTTGCATAAATGTGGACTCTGTCTTCATTCTTTCCAAACTTAAGTTTTAATTCCATGGGATATCTTGTTGGATTGCATTTAGGGTGGGCACAATTTAACCGAAACCGAAAAACCGAACCGAACCGAACCGAATTAACCGAAAATTTTGGTTTTTTCGGTATTCGGTGTTCGGTTCGGTTTTTTTTCGCTATTATTCGGTGTACGGTTTTCGGTTCGGTTTCTGTAATCTCGAAACCGATTAACCGTTCAGGCCGAATAATATCCACGCATACACTACTACACGAATATACATCACAATCGGTTCTTTTTTATCATCACAATCGGTTCTGGTGGCGACACAAAGTCATGAGACAGAGATGAGGCAACGCTATTACAATCGGTTCTTACCCGATAGAGATGAATGTGTCATCTCTATCGGTTCTTCTAAAAGAACCGATAGAGATGAGCGTGTCATCTCTATCGCTTCTTACAAAGAACCGATAGAGATGAGCATATCATCTCTATCACTTCTTCTAAAGAACCGATAGAGATGACCCCCTTATCTCTATCGTTTTCTTCTCAGAACCGATAGAGATGAGGGGGTGTGCTGTTTTCCATTCCACTCTCCAATTAGCACATATTTCACACAGTATTCACATATCACATTCACACATCAATAGCACATATCACATTCACATAACACAAACATTTTATTACAACACATATCACATTCGTTCACAAAACAGAACTGAAACATGCTTCACAGTCAGTACACATGCAATCGCATTCACATATGTAATATTGTTCACATATGGACTAGTAAGAGCTTTCAGGATCTGTAAACCTACCCATCTGCGAGATAACTTCCATCCAATACCATTAGCATAAGTGGTCTCGTAACTTGTTGAGTACAGAGCAGTCTAAGCTCTTCTGGGCGATATTGATATGCTGTAAAATAGAAACAAGTGCTCTAATTTAAGTTTTGAAATTTCTATGTGAAATGCTAATTGTATTATTATGCATGTACATATACCTTAAGGAAAAGGTCTGAGCCACCGACCACGATCATCATGTGTTGCATGACATACAAACTGCAGTGGTCATCGCTACCCTGTTGATGAGATAAAAAACAAAAGTAATATGCTGAAAATAAACACATGTCTACAAAATAATTAATCCATGCCCAAATAGTTAATCAAGGATGTCTGTACTTAATAAGAAGACATCACTTATCGATTGAAGTGTCACCAAGGCGCAAATTAGCACCTAACGCAAATTAGCAAATCGAAAGCAGATTAAAGTGTCACCAAGCTGGAAGCAAAATCTTGGTGAGCTTAAGTTGCTTGAAAGTCTCATATAGAAGAAGTTGTTCTTTGTCTTTGTCTTTGTCAGGAGGACTTTTGTGTGATTATGCAGTTGATATATTTCCCTTACTGAATAATACCATTTCTTATGTGCAATAAACGTTGGCAATGATATTTTGTATCAATTGGCTTATGGTGAATTGAATAATTAGAGCTAATTTTGAATATTTGATTGAACCGACAAAAGGCGTAGTTCTCATGAAGCCTACTAGTTCAACTTCCATTGGTGACAAAGCATGACACGTCAAGACCTATCTGCTTTTCTCATGAAGCCTACTAGTTCATGCTAGAGTTGTTTGATGTATTCCACAACCTCAAGTAGATCAAACACAAGTTCTAATATGCCAAGTTTCGATGCTAAAATGTTTATGATAGCCACATCAACGACATCAAATCATTGGTGCGAAAACATTGAATCATTTCATGCATTTTTCTTCTATTCTTTGCCGAGATAAGAATTATCTATTTATTGTGTTCAGCTATTATTGAATATTTGAATGTTAATTTTCCTGGATGTCACAATTACAATGAATTTGTCAAAGTAATAGCCATAGATCTAATTCATACGACATCAGTTACAAAGTTCTACAAGCTTACATCTCGGCTTCTAGCGATGTCTTTAAGAGTTATCATTTCACCGCAGATTCAAGAAAACAAGCCACGACCTTTAATTTCACAATTGAATAGGCACAACAAACCATAATATTTACCGAGTTAATCGCCGGTGGGGATCTTCGTGCGGGAGGCGACGAAGCACGTGGCGGCGATTGGGAGGCGGCGAGCACGCTGCAACGCCGAGCGGAGAGGCGGCGGCGCGAGGCGATGGTGGTGACGGAGCGGGAGGCGGCAAGCACTTGAGTGGCGGCAGGAGCGGAGGCGGCGGCGCCGAGGCGATGGTGGCGGCGAGCATCTTTGGCGGCGGAGCGGAGGCGGCAACGGGAGGCGATGGTGGTGCGGAGGCGGTGGCGTCGGAACAGAGGCGGACGGCGGGAGGCGATGGCGCGGAGGCGCCAGAGCGGAGGAGCTAGGGTTTGGAAAATCGCGATAGGCTGGAGGCGCGCAAGAGTGAGCTTTGCGAAATGTTGAAGTGCGTGGTGAGTTAAGGTGTCAACACTTTTATCTCTGTCGGTTCCTCCTCGAACCGACACAAAAGATAAATTACGCTATCGATTAAGTACACTATCAATTTAGAAAAAAACCCGACACAAAAGACTAAATAACTATGTGGGTTTTTATATGAACCGATACAAAAGGTGATTTATACGTGTTAGTTCTCGGTGTAAACCGATACAACTAGATAGCTCATTTGTGTCGGTTCTTTATGTGAACCGATACAATTACATGTATAAATCACTATCAGTTTCTAAGTAAAACCGATACAAATGTAGGTTTTACACAGATAGAAACAGGAAATGACTATTACCGAAATCTACTCTGAAGTTGTGATGACCACGTGCACATCAGAATCGGTTCTCTACTAAAAAGTGATAGTGATGTGCACGGTCATCACTATCGGTTCTTTTCATAGAAGTGATAGTGATGATCACGTGCACATCACTATCACTTCTTTTCTTAGAACCGATAGTGATGTGTATCATCACTATCACTTCTATGAAAAGAACCGATAGTGATGACCGTGCACATCACTATCACTTTTTAGTAGAGAACCGATTCGATGTCAGTCTTACATCACAATCACTTATAACCTCAGAACCGATAGTGATTATTACTAACACCCCTCCGAAGTTACTTATCACAATCATTTTTTTTGAAAAACTTAAGAACCGACACAGATAAAGCGATAGTAATGTGTCGTTCTGTAGTAGTGATAGAGACTGAGGTCTGAGGCGAGGCGCAAAAAATACATGGTCGATTCATCCCCCACTGGCCCACGGCCCATGGTCACGATTCTCATTCCATCATTCCCCAATTCATTCCCCGATTCTCCCCATTCCTCATTTCGGGAGGCTTCCTTCCAGTCTCTCCCTCCCCCGATTCATCCCCAGACGGACCCCAATCGTTTCGGCGGCTTCCCAATCTCCCAACCCTACCTCCGTCCAACCTCGCAGCTCCATCTCTGCAACTCCGCCCTGCCTTCCGCTCGGCGGCTCCCGCCTTTCGTACGCGGAGACAGCGACCAGCCGACCAGATCTGGCCTTGCGGTCCTCGCATGAAGGGGCTCGACTGCGACAGCATATGGAGGTGCTCGGCGGCAGCGATGGCCTCGCTGCAAGTGGTCCTCAAGGAGGTGTGCGGTCACGCTGGAGACACCGACGAGGTGGCAATGGTCTCGGCCGCGAGGTCCTTGGCAACGGCAATGGGGCGGCCTCCGACAGCAGCGTGAGCAGATGGTCCCCCGCCTCATCAATCTTGACCCTCTGGTGGTCGGCCTCCATCCCCCGACTCCGTTGATTTGAGGTTTGGTGCTCTAAATCTCTTTGCATGATTCTCGATTTCAAGTCGAGATGGATGCATATAGTGAATCACCAATTTGTAATCGTGCTTAATTCTTTGCTTTGATCACTTTAGTTCTTTGAATTGTTTGTCTACAAAGTTCTTAATGCATCTAATCTTGCCTTCTTGCTAAAATTGTCATCTGAAATTCAATCTTTGCTGATTTTCTTTGTGGTTTTGAAATTCGGTTTACCAAAAACGAAATAAGCGAACCGAATTTTTTCGGTTAATTCGGTTCGGTTTTCGAATCTATTCGGTTCGGTTCGGTTAGCAATTTTCAAAAACCGAAATATTTTTAAACCGAAAAAACCGAATGCCCACCCCTAATTGCATTTACTCATCCTAGCTTGCAACGGGATATTCTTTGCATATGTTGACTTCTTGAGGGTGATGGATCCTGCCTTCTGAGAGACCATGTGGTGGTCTACCCATGTGTGTGCTGAGTAATTGACTGTGTTTGAACCTGTGGTGCTCAGATGTGACTTTGATTTGAGTTTATTTTGAATTTGAAGCAATTTGAGGTTTTGTCAGGGAAATTGATACTACCAATCCCTAGTTGGCGGTAGTTATTTTTCCAAAGAGGTAATTTTTTGGGTCTCAGGGAAATCGCCCACCGGCCTTGGGGGGCGGGTAGTACCAATCGAGCGGCACTGTCGGCCCTTAAGTTGGTGCTAGTGCCATTTTTTTAGGGAATTTTGGTTTGATTATTGGTTCAATTATGTAATGTTTATTGCATATTATTATGAACAGTGTTATGTAATGTGCTTCTTATCTGTGATGGTTGCAGGACTAAGGATCTAGGTCATGGTGAGGCAGAGGAGACCAAGGCTAGGCTAGGAGAGCCGAGGTCTAGACGGTTAGGGTAACACTGAAGATGGCTGAGGTCAGGAAGTCGGTGCAAGCCGAGAAGACAAGGAGCAATAATTGATGGACATGGCACGCGACAACATGGACCGAGACTAGGCTCAGGGAGGAGTCGAGTCCAGAACGGTCAAGGAAGCTGAAGCAGTCATGATGAAGTTGTCAAGAAGATGGGCATGCCAAGTGACTTGAGCCTATTTCCAAGCGAGGATAGTTTGGGGGAGTTCGGTTGCATTAGAGGCTTGGTAGGAAGTCATTGGGGCCACATGGAAGGTGACAAAATATGGGCAATGCTTTGAGGTGAAGTAAGATCAGTCATGGGGTAAATTGATAACTTATCCAATACCGGTGACTAAGGCAGTTTGGAAAACCATGGTGGTGGCCTAAATGGTTTAGGTCAAGCCAAGGTGGTAATCGATGCAAATTCAGGTTCGTGGAGCGAATTGGAATTCATGGAGAAGGCCGTTTTGAAAATCGTGCATATGAGTTAGTAAACCTGTTATGTGTTGGGTTACTAGGTTATCCCATGTGTTAGTGGAGGGTATCCACTTGTATAACAAGGTTAGGTTTGCTCCTTTATATAAGAAGAGTTATAGAGGGAGTGTAGCGACCCCCATTTTTATATAAATGTAAAAATGGAAATCTCATGTGCATACAGTGCTAGTCCCATGATCAGTAGCTAGCACACACATTTATAACAATTGATATCACATCCATACTCTTTATTACAAATAATAAGGGTAATTTACACAGTAAGATCTTACAATACAGAGTAATGCAGCGGAAAGAATCATGAGTCTTGTAGTGTGCCCATCCAACCCTCAGGCAACTGACAAGGCATAATCCCTAGAAAAACTCATTAACATTCCCGAATCCTGCATCAAATAAGTTTCGTCGAGCTATTCTGATTCTTCACCTAAAAACAACGAATAAGCAAGGGTGAGTACTTGCGTACTCAGCAAGACTTTTGCAAAACCTACAATATATGCAGGCCATTTCAAAGGAAAGGCTTCTACGGTTAATTTGCATAAAGCCAATTTAAATTGTAAAGCAAGTAGTAATTGCAAAATAAAATTTATAAAAAGCAAGTTTGACAGATATGAAAATAATAAACAAGTAAAGTATCAGTATCAACTCGCAGTCCTCCACGACGTGAGCATTGAATCGTCCATTGCCAACACATGGCTCAAATCTGAGACAAATACTTTCCAACAAATATTTCCAATCCATTTTAAAAATATCAAAACTGCTAACTATGTGATGACTTTACCAAGTGCCCATGACCGCGGGCGCGGCTAATCGATTAGTTTTACACTCTGCAGAGGTGTACAGCTTTACCCACAAGACATGACTTAACTCTTTGTGCAATCAATATTAGCACACTTCCTTTGGTGTGCCGCAGAGAGTCATGACATAACCGTTACATTACTTAACCCTAACTTTACACCAGCACGAGACGTAAACCCACAATATGGCAGAAGAACTCAGAGCATAGAAATGATGGAACTTCCCCACAGAGTGGCGTACACCGTTGTATCGGTAAACGTTTGATCCATGATCACCTCAGTGTGGACGTCCCTTCGAGCAATCCATTAAGAAACAGCTCGTACTACTCCAGCCTTCCAATGTGCAAAGTTAGTTTTAAGTAACTTAATAAGTTAAGGCTGTCCCATACCAGTATTTGTGGTTGTACGGTTATCTTGGCCTGAAAACAACCCATAGTTTAGTCCTTAATTCGACACGGGCAATAATCTCCCCCTACACTACGTGCAAATCCATGCACCTTCGGCTATTGCCAATAATTGCCCGCATCAAAATAATAGTTTTATTTTCATTTTTAACCAAAATACCAATAACCATCATCATGTTTCAATATTTCCAAGTTTCATCTGATCAAATTTTCCAAATGATTTATCCCAAGTCTAAAGCATGGCTAAGCATGATTATTAATCATCGTGTATACCCAAATTGACATCGATATTATCTAACCATATTTCTAGGGTTATCAAGGTTCACGTGTCAATACTAAGGAAATTTCATAAGGCAATGAGTATATCTACGGTACCCACAAAGTAGCGAGTTTAATGAATATCGCATGCAATAAAACATTTAATGAAAACATTTATAAAACTGGGATCAACATGGTCAAAGGAGGTGCTTGCCTTACTTATTTGCTGTTTACGACGATGTTGAGGTTGTAGTCGACGATGGAAGTAGTTACGTCGGGTTCTACGTGTCGTCCGATAATAATAACATAGCAACATAGCAAATAATAAATCTTAATAAGGCAAAAAGAAAATAGATAGAAAAATTCAAACAAAACAATTTCATGAAACGGTATGGTCTTAACATTTTATTATTTTTGATATTATATACTTTTGTTAGTTCATTATTTACACACACACACACACACACACACACACACACATATATATATATATATATATCTTTAACAACCTTTGATTCAAGTATTAACAAAATTTGTTTCATAAGTTATATTTCTATATTCTATAATTCCAGAATACTATAATTATGTATTTTTACTATTTATAATTTGATTCATAAAACCAAATTGCTTAAATAAATTTTGGGCTATTTTCTTGCTTTATATAATAACATAAATATTTCCTATAGTGAACCCTAAGTATTTTTGCATATTAAGGTTCATAGAGATTTAATAAGTCTAACAAAATTTATTTGATTCAATTTGGAGGTCATTTGCAAAATATTCATGTATAGCATATTTGAATTCTTTCTTTAAATTCAAATTTAAATTATAAAAAGAGTTTAAATTCAAAATATTTTTGCATATTTTGAATTTATATGAATTTAGATGAATTTAGGAATTTATTTCACTTCATTTTGACTATTAATTCAAAAGTTATGAGCAATTGTATTTATTCGGGTTGAAAATACTGAAAAAATAGAGAATTGCCATAAATGGAAAGTACGTTTTCTCACCGAGATTACGCCTTCTATTTGAAATTTGGACCGAGGAGTGGCAATTGGGTCCATGAGGCAAGTGACTTGGCCTGTGTGAGGCACTAATGATGGGTCCGACAGTAGCATTGGAAAGGGCCGAGGTCGTTATTGGGTCCCATGCGGCAAAGAGAGGCGACACGCGAAGCGATTGACGGCGAGGGCCCTCCTGGTATAGACACTGTGAGGAGTGGTCATGGCGACGAAGGGGCCCTTGGTCGGACGGAGAGCAGAGGAGGTTGATTCGAGGCTCGCCGGCGGCGATCCTTGGCCGGAGAGATGGAATCGATTCCACGGTGGGCTTCAGGGAGTCCGTGCGCACCTAGGGGAGTTCTTCTTGGACGTCGACAATACAGAAAAAGGGTGCGCCACCGGAAGGGGGCGGCGGACGCCATGGCCGACCAGCGAAGAAGCAACTTCAATCGGTTTCTTCACAAATTAGCGTTAGGATGAGTATCAGTGGTGTACTAGCATCGCATTTTAGCACTTTTTTCGAAAGAATTGCATGCGGGTAAGAGCTCTCACCGTGCGCCTCCATGGTAGAAAAGAGGAGCTCGGTGCGGCAGCTTGCCGAGGAAGAAGGGTACAATTTGGCACCGGGGTTGGACTTTAGGAGTCAGGAGGAAGCTTCAGTGTTGATGATTCAAGCTAATTTGGTGTGCAGTGGTGCGCGCATGGTTTCTTCCTCTTTCGGGTCTTCACTGGCTTTGAGGAAGAAGCATGTATTGGTTGCGCAGGGGGATGCTCAGGGGTGAGTGAAAGTGGCTTAGGATGGTTCCTGGGAAATAGCTGAACTGGGTTTTATGGCTTAGCCAAGGTGGTTCGAGGTTTGATCTTCGCTGATCTGTGCAAACGAGGAATGGAAAGGCGGTGCTGAAGTAGTCTGCCGATTCATTGCCATGGCAGAGACTTCCAGTGGAAAATGACTGCCGTGGCAAGCTTTGACAGGAGAGGCATCGAGTGGGCTTCGCAACTTGCTGCCCAGATCGTGCCATGGCAAGGTTTGGGCGATCAGATGTTAGCCATGGCAGCGATTCGGCAGGGAGGAAAGAACGGCCGAAGTTTCATGGGGGATTCAGCGCCTGCGGCAGCACAGCGGCGGAGGCAAAGCTGGCGAAGAGGTGAGTCAGGTGATGCATCGGGCGGTGAGTTGTGGCGCGGAAAGGACAAGCGAGAGGCGGTTTGGTAATTTGGTGTCTTTGGAGAGAGAAGCAAGCGAGAGACAGAGAAGAGAGGTGAGGAAGAAAGGAGAAGGATGGAGAAGGAGACGATGGGGTCTCGGCCCACATGGCGATGAAATGGAGAGGAAGTCGGCAAAGGTCCGGTGGGAATGGCCCACATGTAAGCCAAATAGAGTTATACTCTCCACAGTTTTTCTGGACAGATCCGGGTATATTCGCTGGGTTAGGCTATCAAAACGGCTCAAGATTTTATAAAACTTTTTACAGAGGTTGGGAAGATGCAGATGAAGGTCCAGATGAATTTTTAGATGAAAAATCCTAGTATATATTTTATTAAAATTTTGACAATGCACTATTTGAATTTCTGATTATTCTATTTTTGACTTACCAAAGTGTCCCAATGATTTCTTTTATTTTTGAAACTTTGTTTTTCATATGGATTTAAGCTAAGAATGCTTCTGTAAAATTTTCAGAATTTTATATTTGATATTTAAATTATAAAAATGCTGGCATTGTTATTTACAGCTTTATCTGTTTTCTTTTAAAAGCAAAGGCTCAAGAAAATCCAATAATTCAAAAAACCAGGAAATGAACATTTCAAATTAAAAATCACATTTTAATTTCATTCTTATAGTTTATTTGCTTTGGAAGAAATGGTTTTTAATATTGCTATTTATCATTTTCTTAAGATTGGAATGCATGAAAATAAGGAAAAGATATTGTTTTAAATCAAAATTTTGATTCCAATTGAATTTTTTATTCAATTCTATTTTTAAATTTAAAATTTTCTATTTTTCCTATTTTTGAATTTTTCGGGATGTTACAGGGAGGCAAGCCCTAAGCCCATAGAAAGAACTTAGAGAAAATTTAAGACTTCCACAAAATTTTGGTTTTTTGTGTGTGAGTGTTCTTTGAGAGCTTTGTCCTTAGGTGAGAGGCTTTGTAATTAACCTTCTTGATCTGAAATAAAATCAAAATTCGTGCTCATGACTTGCCTCCTGTTTTGATCTTCCTTCTTCTTGAGTTTTTGATCTTTCTTGTTTGGTTTCTTCTTCTATTGATCTTGTGTTGCCAAGGATGACTAATTGATGGATGTAACCTTTGGTGATCATATCCCAATCATCTAGGTAAGCTCTCACTCTTGTTCATCAAGAGGCTCTCAAGAAACCAATTTTTGAATTGAGAGAGAAGGATTTCCTGTAGATTGTGTTCTTGAGCTTTTGGGAGCACTTTCTTTGGAGTTGTTGCTTACTGTGACATGTGGAAGGCCATCTAAGTTTGATCATTAAATCCGCCACAAGTAAGCACAGGGTGAAGATTTAGATTTTGACTCAGTTGGTGCAACCTTTCTTAAATTTAAAAAAGGTTAGAACTTTGACGTCAACCCTTGTGATTGAAGGTTGAAATAGGTTCCTAACATCTATAGGAAGATGCACACAAAGTTTCATGGGTGTTGGATCAACCTATCAAAAGTTGCATGGCTAAAAAAAATCTTGAATTTGTGCTGGTTTCATTGTTCACTGTTAGTATAGTTACTACAACACTATAGTACCGATTTACTGTTCAGCCGATAGTACCGGGGTAGCACCGACCAGAGGCTGATTTTCTTTGAAAATTTATTCTTTGCTCCTCTTTGCTAAAGTGAGGTTTTGGGTGATTCTTTTAGGGGAAAAATTATTTGTTGTCGATCATTCACTCCCTCCGATTGCCATTTTGGTCCTTCATCTTCTGCTCTACCTCAATCCTGAGGTAGTATGTAAGTAGTCCAAGATTGCTTATCTTGAACTCCCTCTTCATCTTGTTCTTGAATTGCTTGATTTCATGTACACTTGTGCCATTGACAATTAGATCATCTATATATACACCAATAATAAGTGTATTTCCTTCACTGTACCTTTTGTAGATAGCTTGTTCTTGTGTACACTTCATGAACCCTAGGTTCTTAAGACTGTTGTCTAGCTAGATGTTCCACGCCCTTGGGGCTTGATGCAGACTGTAAAGCGTATTTGAGAGTTTATACACCTTGTGCCTCTCGCCCACTTTGATGAATCCTTTCGGCTGAGCAACGTATATGTCTTCCTAGAGATCACCGTTCAAGAATGCTGACTTGACGTCTAGGTGGTGGACTTCCTATCCACTTTACGGTGAAAGGGCAAGTAGATATCTCACTATCTCAAGTCATGTCATAGGAGTGAACTTCTCATCGAAGTCGATTCTGTGTCGCTGCACGTATCCCTTAGCAACCAAGCTTACCTTTTACTTTACAATGTTGCCCTCCGAGTCTTTCAGCTTAAACACCCACTTGGGTCCAATGAGTTTATGCTCTGGTGGCAACTCGATGAGATTCCAAGTCTTCTTCTTAATGGCATCAAGCTCGCTCTTCATTGCCTCCTACCATTGATGTTCTTGTGTAGCTTCACGATAATATGATGGCTCTTTACAGCTAGGAGGTGCAGCTCATCCATACCCTCGATTTCCTCGGTCACTACGTAGATGTCGTCAAGATTTCTATATATGCGAGGCCCATTCTCGTCATCTGATGATGCTGGTGAGATATACTCTATGCCTGATTCACCTCTTGTGGTTGTTGGAGTACCCACGGGTTTCACAATACTCGTGCTCTTTGGTTCCTCCATACTAGGGGTAGAGTTTGGTATTGCCACAAGTGGCGAATCAACCGATGTTGCACTTGGTGACTCCGGTGCTACTGGTTCATGTGGGACAGTCGGACGGCCTCCTATTGCCCCTCATATTGATTCATCACGACAATACCTGTATGGTCAAAGATAGGTAACATTGTCCAAGGAATATTAGTTGTATTATTAATGATGTCATTGTTCCACGACCATTCATTTCCTTTCTCGAACACCACACCACGACTGATATGGAGCCTCTTTCTTCGAAGATCGTAAAGACGATGAGCCTTGCTACTATATTAGTGCTGTTGTCATCAATCTTCTTTGAGTGTGGCTTTACCACTTTGACGTGCATGATACACCCAAATACTCGCAAGTGCTGGCTTCTTTCTGGTCCAGGCTTCATACGGTGTGATCCCATCTGGAGCCTTTGTTGACACGCGGTTAAGAAGGTACACTCCATGTCATATTGCCTCCCCTCACAACACTGCAGGTAAATGCTTACTTTTGAACAAGCTCCTTGACATGGATAATATGATACCATTCTAGCATTTTATAACACCATTCTATTGTGGTGAGTATAGTGTCGTGAAGTTCTATGCTACCCCTTCAGTATCGCAAACTGAGTCGAATTGACGTGACAAATACTCTCCGCCACAGTTTGATCTAACCAAGAGCCTCATCCTTAGATTTTAGCATTTGCGCCCCACATGTATATGCTAAAATCATCAACAAAGAATATGAAGTATTTGTTACCTACTTCTGTATGCGGTTATGGGTCCGCATAAATTCACATGTACAAGTTCTAGTGGTTTCTACGCTTGACGGTGCGCCTGTGAAGGGAATGGGTTTCTCATTTGCATCACCACCAAACAACCTTCATATAGTTGCGTTGGGTGGTCAATCTTCAGTAGCCCTAGCATCGTCTCCTTCTCTGCCATTTGCTTTAGGACTTCAAAATTCACATGCCCTAACCTCGCATACCACTACCATGCATGATCCTCCAAACTAGCTGTGAGATACACTGAGTTTTCTATCTCCAACTGAATATTGTACAACCTATTTTTAGATCTTTTTATGTTCATGAGAAGTCTTTCGTTGCGCTCGTAGACCCACAACCGTGCATGGTATAATACCACCTTGCAACCATCTTCTGCAAGTTGTCCAAGGCTTACAATGTTATTACAAAAGCTCGGTATGAAATATACCTCAGAGAGTATACGATGTTTTCCATTTTGGAATTGGAGAAGGATTGAGCCTTTCCCCTTGATCTTCACTTTGGATCTGTCACTAAATCGGACCTGTCGGTAGATGCTTTCGTCTAGCTTGTTGAACATAGACCGTTGTCCCGTCATGTGGTTGCTGACACCATTGTCCAGGTACCATTTGTTGGACACGTGATGCGCCTTGCCATTGATGCGATGCCTTGGTGTCACCTTCTCCTTGTTCATCAGCACTATGTCACCGCCTCCTGCGCGTGCACAGAAAGGAGAAGGGTAAGGTCGTTGTCTTGTTCTTGGATGAGATTAGCCTCCTTATTTTGATCATAATTACGGCAAGGTTTTATGGCACTCTGATGCGTAATGGTCATAAATATCATAGTTAAAACACTTGATCTTGCTTTCATCCTTGTCACCTCCAGTGTTTCTGTTGGCTTTGCCTGATGGTGAGGTGTCATCGTAACCACTCTTGCCACGCCTGCGGCCACGACAACATCCTCCTCCACGGCCACGGCTATTGCTGTTCTTTTCGCCATGGACCCTCGAGATGGAGGAAGATTTCCCTCCCCGTTCTTCTTTATGCGGGCTATCCACTCCAAGTGCATGAGTAGCAGGTGATGTTGCTCTTCTTTGTCGTTGTAGTTTCAAACCCTCTCTTTAAAAGTTTTGAGATGACCAACTAGCTTCTCAATAGATATGGTCTTGAGGTTGCTAAATTGCTCGATTAATGTTACAATCGGTAAAAATTTGTCAGATCTGCTCGGAGGAATTTGCAGACGTGGTGGTCCTCTACTCATTTGCCTAGCTCTCGGATGCCATTAGTGATTGTCATCAGCTTCATGGCGAAATCATTCACTGAGCTTTCTTTCATGCAAATCACCTCGAAGTCACTCCTCATGGTTTGGATCTTCACCTTCTTGATGCGATTAGCTCTCATGTGCATCGTTCTGAGAATCTCCCACGCATCCCTGGCGGAGTCTTTCTCAACCAACGTCAGGAGTACGTCCTTCGGTATGCTTTGATAGATGGCGACGAGAGCCGTACTATCCATCGACATCGTCACTCATCACGGTGTCCCACACCCCCTTGTGCCTAAAGGTTGACATGCATCTTCAATGACCACACGGCATAGTTGCTCCGTATGAGCAAGGATACTGCAAAGAGACATTGCTCTCTTTTCTTGCCATCATCCCGTCAACGGCACCTCTACTGAGGAATTAAGACGATGAAGATCCCAAGCCGTAAAGTCCAAAATCAGATTACATGCACCTCGGTGCTTTGGCATACTCCTGATGCTCTAATACCACTTATTGGCACATAACACCAAGACCTAAATAAAAACGTTGAAGAAGCACAAAATCAATTAATACTTTTATTAGCTATTTGCTTGCTTGCTTGTTTCTTGCTTTCTTACTTGCAAAACTCAGGAATACCTCTGAATTTATACCCAAACTACAGCTCTAAGAAATAGAATAGGATTCAATAATCTAAATAGGAAAAGGACTCTTTTTCCTTGTAGGATTCGGTCATCCTAACTGGCTAGATTAGTCCAAACATAAACATACTTTCCACTAGCAACCTAAGATAAAAGGCAAAGTCAAAGAATGCTTGGTACTTAACAGTAAGATGTATTGCCTGCCAAGCCATATAAAAAATGTGATGTGTACATGTCATGTTGCAAAAATTACCAATTCACACCATTGACTGACAAAGGAAACCCAGAAGCAGAAAGGGAAAATAATTGCATAAGTAGTGACCTACACATGATCAGGCAGCCTTCTTCCATTTGGCAAGGTTAAAACAATTGCACAAACTAGTGAAGTTCACAAAATATGGAAACAGATTTTATGAAACCAACCCACCTGTGGATTAGAACGTATGGAATGTAACACTATGTTCTTGTACAAACATGAATTGCTAATGTAATTGCTCAACTGCACAAATTAGAGAATCTTACAAAATAGGGTACAATGAAATTAATCATTTAACGACCCTCTAGTGTTGTGCAATGAAATTAATCATTTAACGACCCTCTAATGTTGTGATACTTAGTTTGTTCAGAGATCTTCCCATGTATTCTCTTGAGTCTTCAGTTTCATAATTCCTTAGTGTAAAATATACAGGTTGCTTTGGGGTAGGAAGTGGGGCTGTCAGGTTCTCTAACATAGACACAATGGATGACATGAGTGGCCTGGCATTTGGGTGGTCCTGAACACACAAGAGTCCTAGGTGAACACATCTTAGAACTTCATGCAGTAGACAACTCTCCACAACCGATGAGTCCACCAATTCCATTGTATTTCCATCTTTCCATAGGCTCCACGCCTGCACCAATAGAAGAGCGTTCTGATCAAGTTATTATGGAGTGTTTTGAGTTGTTAAAATGTTGAGCATTACACTGTACTTACATAAGCTATAAGGTTTGGGAACTCCATTATGAGATGGGGTGAACTGATCTTTAAGCCGCTTACAATCTCCAAAAGTAGGACACCAAAACTATAGATGTCAGACTTGACAGAAAAGGAGCCTTTCAAAGCATATTCAGGAGAGATGTAACCACTGTTTGAAATATTCCAAAAACAATGTAATATAAAGTTCGAATTAGTTAAGCTGTAAAATTTGTCCACGTTAACCACTAGCTGGTGCATGCATTACTTACTATGTCCCAACAACCCGGATAGTGTTTGCTTGTTGCTCGTTTCCTCCAAAGATCCTTGCCATACCAAAATCTGATATTTTGGGACTCATTTCTGTGTCCAATAAAATGTTGCTTGCTTTGAGATCTCTATGGATTATTGTTAATCTTGAATCTTGGTGGAGATAAAGAAGCCCTCTCGCTACCCCTTTAATTATCTTGAACCGTATCGGCCAATCAAGTACATATTTTCTTGCAGCATCTTCCAAGGTCAGTGGCGAAATGAAGTGTATTGTCAGTCATCATGAATAACCCTTTAGTTAATCTAAGAATATTTTATCATAATTCAGAACATACCAAAAAGGAAGGCATCCAAGCTTTTGTTCGGCAAGTATTCGTAGATGAGTAATTTCTCATCTTCATAGATGCAATAACCAAGAAGCTGAACTAAGTTTCTATGCTGCAGTTTGGCAATCAGAACTACTTCATTTCTGAACTCCTCGACACCTTGCCCAGAACCCTTGCTAAGCCTTTTGACAGCAACTTCCTTGCCGTCCTCGAACAATCCCTATGCGAGCACATCATTCTTCAATCGAACAACAGCAAAAAATATTTCTTCTTCTGAAATTAACAAGATAAAACTTTTTTTTACCTTGTAAACTTTCCCAAAACCACCTTTCCCAAGCATGTTGCAATCAGAGAAATTGTTTGTTGCAGTCACAATGTCTTCGAAGCAAATAGATGGAAGTTCTATATTTTCATTCCCGAGTTCGTTGGAATCGTTCGAGTGTCGTCGTATATGTTTCTTCAGAATTTCCTTGCTTCGGCGTTTGCCTGACAGGAACCATCATATCAATATTGTTTCTTACGAATGCCTCACGAACATTGCATCCTGAAAAGTGGAGTAAGTCTTGTCCTACCTCTTGACTTGCATATCCAGACGAGGCATATGCATGTCAGTATGAGCAGACTAGCCATAACTACGGGTATAATTTTCAGTACATCACTCTTCTTCTTGTTAACTGCAGAAATATAGTCCACCAAGAGAATAGTGCTTAAAGAATTCAACATTCTTACAAGTGTTGTATTTAACACCATGTCATTTTAACCACATCTAGCATTACTGCCAATTATGGTTGCCTTAAACTCGTATGAAATTACTTGAAGATTTGGTGCTTCTGCTGGCACCAAACAAATAGCATATGGGCACACAAACTCCGATGGATTAGATGCTGAATGACAGGGTTCTTGAAAAGCAGAATTATAGAAAAGGATTTCTCTTACATGGTAGAAGGGGAGAGCGCAGCTAGTAATACAGAACAGATCAGGAATAAGACTGATAATGTGTGCGTTAGAAAAATACACTAGTCTAAGTTCTGTGACCATTATTCATTAGTATATTATTCTATAAAACTTGCCACAGTGATAGGAGATGACAATAGGGCTGAAACTAATCCGGCAGTATGCTGTACGCATATCGGCGTCCCCACTGGTGATGCCATTACAGGTCCAACTCAGGGAGCAAGCATCAATCAGAAGTATGTGTTATTTGTTATGTGCTTTAATGTGCTAGCATGTCTGGCAAACTGTAAATCAATTCAGATTTCACATCAAGGGCATTGATCACACTGTAGAATCAATAAGTGTGCAAGGATAGGTAAATACCTTGCGAGCTGGGAACACGGAGGTACAGGTTCTCATCATCACCATTACCGAACTTCGCCGTGTCAACAAGCTCCCCTATCCAAACCAAGCACCTGGACCGGTCTGCCATCTTGTCAACATTATTCTGGTTAGCATATGAGTACGCAGTGCACGAGCAGTTGCGGCTGCACTCTTCTGCGCATTGGTTGAAGCTTCTGTTCTTGATGTACAAGAACTTGTCGGGTGTCTTCATGCCAGGCAAGGTCAGGAAGCTATCTGCCTTGCCACACTTCAGTTCCCCCTTTCTCTTACATCCTCTAGAAAAGTCAAGACCGTCAGGCTCAAACCCATCGAGGCACTTGCAGGTCGGAACCGCCTGAGTGCCATCGCAGTAGCCAAACGGGCCGCATGAGGCGTACTGCTCACAGGGAGGGATGGGGTGCTCTAAGAAGACCGTCCATGACGACATGTTGCTGTTCCATCTCCGAAACCTCACCATGCCCGTGTAGTCTAGTGTCAATCGCATGCTCGGTGAGCCATCGGAGACGGTGAATGTCACATAGTATCCAGCGCCTGTGTCGATGATCCTCTCGTATATCACGGAGCTGGTGTCGCTCTGGAACAAGCCAACGATCAAAGCACCACTCCACGCAGCTCTTCGCCAGTATGGTTTCGTCCCATTCCAGATGACGGCCTGGAGGTCCGAATTGGGATCACCGCCCATGGAGAAGTCGCTGGTAGACGGGTCGTCAGGGCCCTTCCAAGCAACGAGGCGCGCGGCGACGTTGGCCTTGTAGCTCAGCGAAAAATTCATGCCGGGGAGGACGGTGTCAGTTGGGTGGTCAAAGCTCTGAGGACGGCAGCCGAACGACCAAGTTCCCGGAGTCGAGCAGTATAGCAGCAGCTCTGGCGCCTACGGTGGCGATGTTGTTCGTCGTCGTCCAAAGAGTGCGGCCTTCGGCGTCGGACAAGACAAGGTCAGAGCTGTTGGTGACAACCAGCTTCCCGGATGAATTGGTGGTGATAGGGTCGTTGCGGTTGGCGACCCACACATATGTTCACTCAGGGATGTTGTGGTACCATATGCCAACATACAAGCTCGCAGTTGAGTTTGCCGGGGAGAAGAAGCTGAGAGCAAACACACCACCATTCGAGATGAGCACGTCGCCAGGAGAGTGGCTTTGCGGTGAGGCGGCCCCAACCCATGGTGTCCATGAGTAGTGTCTAGAGAGAGAGAAGCAATAAACCGTCGATAGTTTCCCAACCCATGGTTTCCATGAGTAGTGTCTAGAGGTGGGAGAAAGCAATAAAGCAATGCATGAGAGCGATAAACCAATGCATGTATGTACCACAAACACACGGCTGGTAAGCGTGCGAAATGTCAACCCCAATTTTGCTAGTTTCTTGAGTCTTGGTACGTCGCTGGGTTTAACTGCATGAGACATGGTTTCTTCGTTTTCCTTCTCTCCTTCCTTAACTCCTACGCCACATCGATTTTTTGCTTGGTTGGCAGCGTAATTAATTCTATAGACACTAGCTAAGGTGGAGGGTTGGGAATACCCTTAGCTGGTCATCAGATCTGCAGAAACGAATCAAGAACAGGAGGATGAAAACGGGGAGCCAAGTCAAATCCATTAGGCCAAGAACACAGCAAGGCGGTGGGAAATGGAAGCACTCCTCGAACTTCTCTGCCCCTCGAATTGAAATGCGGCGCTTGTCACATTTGCATGGGAGGAGGTAGGATTAAACTTGGGGATAGTCCTTGTATTAAACTTGGGGATTTCCAGCCGAACGCGCGGGCCACGTCGGTCCGGCTCCCCCTCGCGAGACGCGTGGACCAGCCTACTCGCTTCGTCGCGCGGCCCCTTGGCCGATCGCGTACGCGCCTTGCTCGCATCGTTGTGCGACCCCGCGGGATCCGCATCCGGTGCAGTCTCGGGGACGTAACTTGAAGCAATTTTTCGAGACTGTTCACTCAAAAGTGTGCGTCTCGCATCGTCTAAAAGAATTGTATAATTTTTTATTTACCCATAATGCTGTTTATTGTACTGTAGCAAATACTGTTTATCTCGTTTTCGGTTGATTCGGACTGTCCAATACTTCGATCGGACGGTTCATGTCCCCACAGAGACTACACCGGATCCTGGTTTGTCCCGGTGCGTACGGTTGGTAGGCGAGGCAGCACGGGCACACGTATCGACGGGGGTAGCAGCTTCCATGGTGTCACGCCGCACTCCCGTGTCTAGTAAACTAGTAGACTTACCTATGCTACTGCGCGTCTAAATATTAAGATATAATTATCTTTGATATACAATACAATTGTCTCTGATATATGACTCTACTTCTAATTATTAAAACACAATAGTATTTGTTATATAACTTTGTTTACATATGATTAATCTGCACCGTTATAATCTGATCCCACCAAAATAAGTGGTAGAGATCCTTTCTTTGATATATAGCTCTACTTTCAATTATTGAAATACAATTGTATTTATTATATGTGATTAATTTGCACTGTTATAATCCGACTCACCAAAAAAAGTGGTGGAAATCCTTCTTTTTTCTTCCGGTTAATACGAGAATTTCTAGAATTTAGAATTATTACGAGATTTTCTTGTCCTTCAAATAAAAAAGTGTCTTAAATATCATTCATTTTTTATAGATATATAATAACCTTACTAATGTGGCAAAAGTTCCGGCCTCCTCCTGCGTTTGAGCCGAGCCGGCCGCGTGGCTCAGCTCAAATTTTTTTTGCGTTTAGGTCCCTCTAAAAATCTGTAATTACGTATAGGTTCTTCTCGCGGTTTTTTATGAAGAGGACCTTCCGGTTCAGAAAAATCGTGGATCTTTCATTAGAGGACCCTAAATAGATACCGGAAAGAAAACGCGGATCATTCCGACTGTTTTCCACGAAAAGGACCTTTTGATTTAGCACAATCATAGATGCACTTGTGTCCTTTCAACCGTTTCTCGCGTTTCCTCCACGATTTAAAAAAAAAACAATGAAGAAAACGAAATTGTTTCCGCGAAAAAAACAACGCACGGCCGGCTCGGCTTGGCTCAGCTCGTTTTTTTCTTTTCACGTGCAGGTCCCTCAAAAATGCGGAATTATGTGTAGATTCTTCCCGCGGTTTTTTACGAAGAGGACCTTCTGGTTCAGAAAAATCGCGAATCTTTCGTGAAAGGACCCTAAATAAATACCGAAAAAACATAGTGGCGTTTAGATCATTTTAGCTATTTTTCACGAAAAGGACCTTTCAATTTAGCGCAATCGCGGATGCGTGTGTATTCTTTCAACCGCTTCGCGTGTTTCCTCGGTGATTTTTTTTTTATAAAAAAAACACTGATGAAAAAAAATAAAATTATTTTTGTGAAAAAGACAACACACACGGCGTGTCACGTCGCGCAACAACTATCTAATATACATATATAGATATCAGAGTTGAAGGATAGCGGCCTTCAGTTTTCGTTTCAGGGACAATGACTAGCAAATTGTTGCGTCACTGGAATTTTCCAAGGAGCAGGGAATCGTGGCGTACGAACTTGCCACTCCGTAGGCACAGCGGGTTAAATTTCCGGGAACTCGCACAGCGGCAGATGAGACATTGACGGGAGTAGCTGCACAGTCAGAGAGGAGGGGAGCAGCAGAATCCGACGACAGTACTACACGTTTGCACGAAAGATTGGGGGAGATCACAGCTAGTAATGGTGTAAAGAGTGTTCATTCTCAATATTTTAAATTTTATTTTTGGATTATATCTCGAAGGTGATCGAAATCCGAAATTTTAGTAAGATTTTAGAATTTTAGGCGAAATCCAAAAGGCAAAATTTGAATGTGAAATTTTTTGAACCAAGATTTTGGCTGAATTTCAACCGAATGAAAAATCTTCTCCTATGGTCTAAAAAATTGGAAAAAAATATGAAAACATCATGCAACCATTTAGGTACATTTTCTATCTATTTGAATACAAAATACTAAGTATTTACACAAAGAAAATGTGTAAAAAAATGAGATGACTAAGTACCTGAGCTCAACACTATTGGAAAGGCGCAGCACTGGGGCTGGAAAGTCATGTGGGCATGGGAATGGTAGGGCAGTGCCAGTGCCACACCACAGGTCCACAATGTGGCAGCACTTTTTGAGTGCAAAATCCACTAGTCATTAGTCACCACACCAATTCCAACAGTAAACTTTTGCTGATGAAGATTAAGGGTCATGTGATGAAAGGTTTGGATTGGTTTGATCTCTTGGAGGATACAATGGCACTTTTAGACCACCCCAATGAATGGCCTTGGTGGTAGGGGTGCAATCGGATCGGATTCGATTGGATATCGTTCTTTTCATATCTTAAACCATATTTTTTGTTGGATTCGGAATCGGATTCGGATAGCACCGGATACGGATACGGCGCGGATAATATCGGTAGCGGATTCGAATCGAATACGGAGCGGAATCGTCTGATATCGAATAATTTTTGTCGGATAACGCAAAAAGCAGATCTGCATAAAGCACATATAGCGGCCAGATGGCGGCGAGGAAGGCGGACTCCACAGGCGCCATGGCGTGCTCGGCAGGAGGAAGAATGCGAGCTCGAGGAGGACGGCGGACGCCCCGAGCGCGACCGCGTAGCGGCCAGTGGTCTGGAATGGCGGTGGCTTCAGCAGCAGCGTCTCGTGCTCGGGGGAAGCCCCCGTGTCGCCCCTGCGAAAGCGGTGGATGACAAGGACGAGCGAGGCAACAAGGAAGACGAGGTTGACAGCGCCGAGGAGCAGGTGTTGTGGGCATGACGAGAGGAAGAGGAACGCGAGCTGGTAATATAAATTGCAAAAAGGGATAAAATGATTGATTGATTTTTGAGATTGGTAATATATATTGCTACGTACAATATATTTGGTTTTAATTTATACTAGAGAAGAAACCATAAAAATTTTTGTAATCGGGAGAAATAGATGTTTGATCTTGTAGCACAATTTTCTTTTATTGCTTGACCTTTATGTTTCATTACCAATTTTATTTTTCGTAGCAACACACATAAATTGATTTAGTGTATGCATAAATATTTTGTTTAGCTAGACCGGAGATGGAGCATGGGCATGGATGCACAGCGGAACGGCCTGGAACATTTGATCGTTGATTACATGCCCGTTCGCACGTCAATTCAACCACGAACGATCCATTTGTCCACGAGGACACGACGCATTCAAACGGATGATCGATGCGTACGTGATCTCGACCCCCCACTGCTGTCTCGCTCACACGTCCCCGTGTCGAGCGAACGATAACGCGCGCGTGCGAGGCGAGCGAAACACACCACGCCACGCGTGCTCCCGCGCGGCTGGGAAACGACAACCGGCCAGCTTGCCCACACGACCTTCCCGGGCGGGGCCGGTCAGCCGTCGCACGGCCACCAGCCCACCACTTACCAATTAACTGGGCTGTGGGGCGGATATCCGAAAAATGAACTCCGGATATATCCGAAAAAATGTTCGGAAAATACCGATCCGACGGATAGTTATCTACCGAATCCGAATCCGAATCCGAATCCGAAAAATATCCGAATCCGATCCGAACTCATCCGGTCGGTCGGTCGGACGGAAAATATCCGATCCGATTGCAACCCTACTTGGTGGAAGCTACGAAGTGTGAAGCAGGGTTAACCAAACCGATTTCGGGTTGAAAATTAAAGTCCTGACGGTACCCGTTTACTGTGAAAATGAGCGAAAATCTAAAAAAAACGAAGGGTTTCAAAATCAAACATTTTGAGGGAAAAATCCAAAAAAATAAAAAATAGATCGGTTTTCTCGAAAATCGACTGGCAAATCAATTTTTTTGTGTCTGATTTTTTGAGCGATTTTTGTCGATTTGCATCGAAAATCGCTCGATTTTCACCTATTTTCGACCGGTTTACATGACATAAATTTTCCAAGATTTTTGAATTTGACTGGTTTACTAATAGGTTTAGGGTTTCGAACCGGCTCAATACAGTTGGTCTTCAAAATTTTCGAGTCGGTTTTCACGATAAAGTAAACCCTGGTGTGAAGTGTGAACTATGAAAAAAAAAGACGTCTACAGACAGAGCGCTGCTATGTGTATGAATGAATTTTGTTCATACCAACGCGGTTGAGTTCAAAGGAATATGAATGAATTTTTACTTATAGTCTTTTCACTAAAGATATATATGTGAAAAGGATAAGAAAAGCAAGTAGTTTTGGTTTCCCTGAAACTTCAACTGAAGCCCTTTTTGCTTCTTTTTAAGGGAAGGAATCAGAGTTGACATATAGTGTTACAAAACGCACGTAAAAAATACATGGTCAAAGTAACAAGAGATAGATATTTTACGTAAAAAATCCTTGTGGGAAAAAACATGAGCACACAAAGACAATTTTGCTATATGAGGAGATTATTACAATGGAGCTCTTTCTTTTGCCTTAGCCTACAGGGTTATATTTATAGTGATACATGACAGACTCTGTGTACGAGAAGACTTGAGATGGAGTAGAAAACGAATTCGTATCACCCTCAATTTCAACAATCTTCATCTTGAAATGAATTCCTCTTATAGTCAAATATAACACTACTCTCTCATCGTAATAAATTATCATGAACACTTTGTGCCTTGAAAGTCCAATAGACTAACTTCAACAAAAAAGACCGAACAATCTTATCTAAATGCTTCTTATAAGCCAAAACATCACATGTGATGCTTGATTGATAGCGAAGAACTCATATCATATATATTTCATATGCTCCACCTGGAATACAAAATTTGACAAACAATGCTCATTGAAAAAGCAACTTGCAAGTGTGACTTTCATGTACTTTAAATTGCCAACTCCAAAAGTAATTAAATTCCATAATATGTTTGAAACTACTCCTGTAAAATGGTCGAGATGAAAGTAACTCTTGTGTCGTCAATGTAGTATAAATTGCAGCAAACCCTTATATCAAGCTATGACAAGCTGGACAACATAGTAGTATCACGCATAAGCTAACTCCTTCTTGCACTTCAATCCTTTTTCTCAAACCGATATGGAGCAAAATCTTCACTTTTAAACAATATAACTCCGGAAAGTATGATGCTAGCTACCATCGAGGTGTGATCAAATTCGAGAATTTATGTTGCCAAAGCCTCCATAATGGTTCCACAAGCGATCCAAAATTTACAATATATCCAAATGATGATTGAACACTGAATTTAGTTGTCTCCTCAATCAACGTTGATTTTTTGAAGTCTCCTCAATATAGCATAGGCCAAATTAACTTAGTGTGTTTGAAATTAACTGTAACTCCATCTTAGACTAATTATCTGTAACTCTATCTTAGACTCTATATGTGCGGATCTTACCGTAGTTACCCGTAGTAGACGATGAATAGTCAAAAAAATTGCCAATGATTAATACCTTCTTGTAGGGGTGGGCTTTTTTAAACTGAAACCGAATTACCGAACCGAACCAAATCGAATTAACCAATTATTTCGGTTTTCGGTTGGGTTTTGTTTTAGTATAATTCGGTTTTCGATGTTCGGTCGTTTTTCGCTTTCAAAAGCTGAAATAATCAAATAACCGAATAGTTCATGTACAATACCATTTTTATAGTATTCTTCCTAAATCCACTAAACAATTCTCATGTTATAAAACATTTATGCATATGTTTAGTATATTCATATGTTCTATTATGCTTATATTGTAATGACATATAAATATTGTATGGGTTTATCCATACTACGTGTTGCAATATGGGAAGGATTAAGGCCATGTTTGTTTTAACCGATTACGGATTACGGCTCCAAAAGTAGAATCGAAACAAAACTGATTCTAGAATCCGATTCTCACAATCCATTTCACCATATACACTAGAATCCATAATCCACTTCATATGTAAGCTACGGATTCTAGCTTTTGGAGGATCGACTTCTCTACCACCATTAATCGAATCGAACTTTTAGAGAATCCAAAATTTGAAATAAATGACCCTAAATCTAATCTATTTAGTGTCATTCAGTATTTGTTAACGAAAAACCAAAATAACCGAACCGAAATATTTTGGTTAATTCGGTTTGGTTTTTTATTTTTGTCTGAGAAATTCGGTTCTCAGTTTTCAAAAACCGAATTATTTTAAAACCGAACCGATTAAACCGAAAAAATCGAATGCCCACCCCTACCTTCTTCATGCTAACAATAATTGACAAATTAGTTTGAATTGGATTGGCATATAGGTATAGCGTTGGTGGCAAGGGCGATAATGCTGACAAACTTTTGTTATAGTGCTGAAACAATCACCGAGGTTAAGCACGGATCAGCACTCAATATGAAACCGAGTCGTTGGACGAAGCTGAGGCGAATTGAAATCGTGAGTTGCAGAAATCAATGCACAGATCTCTATTACACTTCATGTGTATATGAATCGAAATCCTTAGTGCTTGCTGGTAAATTTTTGTGGTACGCTTTACCAGAATATCAGGTCGTGTGCATGTACTGTCGTGGTCTTCTGTACTTTATGTCTGTACGTCCTTGTGTCGGCTTTTATTGCTTTAAACTGAACACTTGTGTCTTGATATGAGTTTTGGTTGCGTGTCTGCCTCTTCTTTGTTCTGTTTTTCTTTACTTCCTCCCTCTGTTTTCTTGCGCGCAGGAAGTCCCGTCGCTTCTTGCTACAGGACCGAGTACTGCTGCTACAGTCAAAGATTGTTGGTTGCAGGACGGAGTACTGTGTCGCACGGAGGAATCTCTGGTCATGCCTTACTGTTGCTGTATCCCATGGAGAATATAGATCTACTTCAATGCACTTTTCAGCGTTTTGAGACCTTCAGGCAACAGGCATGGCTCCCAGCTTGTCGCAGTGCTGCTCATTGTGCTTGGCCTTCTGTTCCCCCCTCGTCCATGGCAGCGGCGGCTGCTGATGATGATGCGGAGCAAGAGGACCTGTGGTCGAGCCAGGCGATGATGTCGCAGAAGACGGCGTCGATGTTGTCGGACTCGGACGACTCGCCGGAGGTGAGGGCGTGCCACATGCCCAGGTAGAGCTTGAGCGTATTGTCCCGGCTCACCGCCGACCGGTACGGCAGCTCGCTCACCGACGGGTCCGTGATCTTGTCCCCGTCGTACACGATCAGAAACAGCAACGACACCTGGGCGAGCACGTTGACGTCGAGGTGGAGGCTGACCTTGAGCAGCTCGTAGGCGGTCTTCTTTTCTGTTGCTGTGCCCTTTTCTTCTCGTGTCACACCACCAGCCATACGGAGAAAAACCCGGCGTACGTGTCGCAGCGCGTTGCATGATTTGCTGGTTTTCTGTGCGATGTGCGTGACGTCGCCCGCTTCTTTGCAGCGAACGGAAGTTCTCCATTTTCACGAAGTTTCTCCACGACGTGTTGCCGAGGTCGATTTGGTTTCGGACTCGAGTACGAAGCGAATCAAGCCGCCGAGACTTTTCTTCGATCGCTCTTCTTGCCGTGTCGCTAGGCGCAAACGCTCCAAGCCGCCAACTGCCCTGCTTTGCGCGCCGCCTCTTTTCTTGCGTCACGCGCCCACGGAAGCAATTTCATTACATGATGAGGTGATTACAGTAGAGCTCTTTCTCTAACTTTAAGCTACAGAGTTATATTTATAGTGATATATAGTAGGATCTATGTATAAAACTTGAGACGGAGTAACAAATGATCACCCTCGATTTCAATATATAGCATATAAGCTAATTCTACTGATTTTTCCGGGTGGTAGTTATCTCCTTGAAGAAAAGTAAGCAGAAACTTTATCAAAGGAGGGATGGAAGGGGAAAACACCAACCAGGCAACCATGGTTGGTGAAAATCTTGACTCTCAGTAGATAACAACCATGTATGGCTGGCACTTTGAGCCTGTTGAAACTTCTTGGAAGAGCACACCCTTTTGATCCTGAAACTTCTTGTATGAACTCACTTTTATTCTGAAGAGATAACCAGGCCACTTGCTGTGAAGAAACCTTCATTTGATGCAGTAAAGGGCTTGCTATAATGGCATGAAAAACAATGACCAAAAGTATTTTCCAGGGACACAGATCATCTGCAGTCGGTAACAAATGATCTTAATGTCTCTTCCTAATGTGGTCGAATCCGAATTCTCTCTTACACCGCTATATATATAAAGTGCCCCCTCATTGTAAACTATTGAATCAATAAAGTGAAAGAGAATTCCACCCAACATTGTGTGCCTATTATTCTTGTTCTTGGATTGCATCTACGAATTTGGGATTTGATCGTTGGCGTTCGACGACGTTTTATAACACGTTATCAGCACGAAGTCTTTACCACGAGAAGGAGGATCGTCGACTACAACGAACAATCTACTACCGGCGATTGATCGCCCGATCCGATCTGCAATCAACTCGTCATCACACCGACACCTACTCGGATTGCCGAAAAAAGTCCTACGCGACTCTATCCTACACGATAGCATACAAAATCTCTACAGGTCAAATTAAGGTATTAAATCGACATGATATATTGAATCGCAATTGAAATTGATCAGTAGATCAGAAATTCTACGCAAGAACAGAAATTTTGGGGTTTTTGCGATCGATCCAGTAGATCGTTTTCGCCCCCATTCTCGCTGTCCTGGTCGCCTCTCCGTATGCGTCTGCAGAGGCACCGGCGACCCGTATGCGGTCGATGCTGCATTGGCCCTCGCAATCGCACAGCCCGGCTCCAAGTCGCTGTGAAACCGCCCCAAAGGTGGCCTCCCTCCGCGCCCTTGCCCATTGGTGTCGGCGCCCGCATGCGGCCACGCGCGGTCCTGAAGCCGGTGGCGTTCGTGCGCATGTCGTCTGAAGCGATGGCACTCGAGCCGATGGTCTTCGTGCGCGCGTCATCCGAGGCGATGCTCGGCGAGTGCGTCCCCGTGACCAGCAAGCCCGCCCGAAGCCGATGGCCTTCGTGCGCGCCTTTCATGCCGATCAGCAAGCTCGCCTGAAGACATCTCTTGCTTGGCGTTGGTGGCCTAAGGTTGCGGCGGCAGCTACCGCAAGGAAAGCGGCAGCTAGGGATTTCCTTAACCCTAGCCGCCCATTGTTTTTCTATGCCGATTAGGCCTAATGGCCATTGCTGGCTAATGGACCTTAAGGCCGGGTGGGTCTTTTAGGCCGATAGCCATGCATGTCTGCGTGGGCCATGCGGCCCAGTGTCTGTTCGGCCTGATCGTTAGTTTTTTTTTAAAATTACAGAAAAATTGATAATAAATATTAGAAATCGAATTTTTTAGTATATGGACTTCTGTAATCTTTGATAAAATTGCATTTAGCACATCTTTAGAACTCTCATGCTCTAGGTTTATTTTATATCTTTATTCCTTATTCATTATGTGCTGGAATTTAGTTTCTGTTATCTAAGTAATTAGAAAATTACTTAGTAATTAACAGAGATTCTAGAAAATTATGGAGATAATCGAGCTATCAAATCGGTTTTGGGTTTGAAGACATAAATGGTTGGGTCTTTGATTTCAGTTTTGAAGGAACAGATACATGACAATTGGTGTCTAAGGAAAACTCACATGAGGCCAGGTTTCTTAATTGGCGCCCGAAATCGGGAAGTGCTCCCTCCCTCATGTGAGCCCTCGGGGCGGGTTGACCTGGCCAAGAGTTATATTGACGGAGGCATTCATTACATGATTTCATATCCAACCAGCAAAAGCCCCATAAGATTCTATTTCCATCATGCAAGAATTATTTCATGTTGAAATTTATTCATCTGTTAATTGGTAATTCTGGAAATTGCTTAATAATTAGCACGAAATTATGAAAAAATGCTAGGAAAATCCTGGAAAAATCTGTGATAATTATCTACTGAATAGATATAGACCAGACTTTACTGATTCAATATTAATCATGCAAAACAATATTTTACCTGAAGTAAAATCCCTGTTTGTTTGCATATATGATATGTCTGACATCGCAAAGAAAGAGTTTGCTGAGCTTGCTCTGAATGGCAACAACTACCTCACTTGGGCAATAGATGCCAAGATCAACTTGACAGCCCGATCTCTTGGAATCACAATTTCCCAGCTTGAAGCTGGTGCTCGGGCTCTCCCTGAAACCGCTAAGTGCGCAGCTTTGCATTTCCTGAGACACCATCTCCATACGGACCTGAAGGCCGAATATATGATGGAGGAGGACCCGCTGGCCCTATGGAATTCCCTGAAGGAACGATATAACCAGCAAAGATCCGTTCTACTGCCAGAAGCACAACGTGAATGGACACTTCTACGCTTCCAAGATTTTAAGTCAGTGGCAGCGAAAAACTCTGCCATGCACAAGATTGTTGCAAAACTAGCATTTTGTGACCAGAAGATCACAGAAGTTGAAAAAATTGACAAGATTCTGTGCACATTTCATCCCAACATGAGGATACTGCAGCAACAATATCGTCATGCAAAGTACTAGAAGTATTCTGAGCTGATATGTGTTCTGCTAGAAGCAGAAAAACATCATGAACTCCTAATGAAGAATCATCAAGTTCTACCTAGTGGGAGTCATGCATTGCCTGAAGCACATGCAACCGCTCAGTAGGCTAGCAGTAGCCGAGGCCGCAGAAAGGGCCAAAAACAGAAAGGGGATAAATGGAAGAATGACAAAAATCATAAAGGAAAGGATAAATCCCAGTGGAAAACAAAAGAAAATGGATTAGGTAGCTTCCAGAAGAAAGGACCAACAAATAATACTGTTGATCCTAAACAACCATGCTATAGGTGTGGATGTACTGGTCATTGGTCACGTACATGTCGCACCCCAAAGCATTGGTGGAGTTGTACATGAAATCCTTTGGGAGATTCGGAAGAATCAAGGAATAAAGGCGGTGGCGCACTTCACTTTTCAACCTGTTGTTGATAATAAAATGGAGTTGGATGATGATCAAGCCTCCGACCCCACAGAAGAATTCAAGAAGGGCTTCCTTGGTTATGGTGATGCTCCCATGGAAGAGGATGGTCTCATTGGGGATGAGTTGAAAGAATTCTAAAAGAATAAAGACAAGTCCCAGGAGGATGATATAAATGATTTATATGGAGACATGGAGTAGTCTCCCAATTTTCCTTTAGAGTTGATGTCGTATTATCCTTTAGAGACTCCTTAAGAGCCTCATTTATCAGCTTAGTCTTTGTGTTCCTGAATAAAAAATGGTCTACGCTCCTATTGAGCCATTATCAGTCAAATTTAATATAGTGTGATTTTCCCAGGAAATTTTTTTAATCATGCTATGCTATTTAAGTTGCAATGAAAACTAGAAGTTTATGTTGTGATGGAAACCATAGTTAAAACCCCAGAAATATTTAAGATCTGGCATGATCGTGCAGGTCATCTGGGTTGAATATGATGAGAAGAATAATAAATAATTACTGGCAACAATATAAAAAATTACTGACCTTTCCTAAAACTGAAGATTTTATGTGCCTGCTTGTGCTAAAGGAAAGGCGATAGTATGTCCCTCTCACTTTAAAATTAGGGAAGAATCACTGAATTTCCTAGAGAGAATTCAAGGTGATATCTGTGGACCAATTCAGCCCCTGTCGGGCCCCTTCAGATATTTTATGGTGCTAATAGGTGCTTTTACTAGATGATCCCATGTATGTCTCTTATCCACTAGGAACCATGCCTTTGCTAAATTAATCGCCCAAATCATTAAATTAAGAGCCTCTTTTTCAGAAGAAAGAATTAAGTCCATTCAAATGGACAATGCTGGCGAGTTTACATCAAAAGCATTCAATGATTATTGTATGGCTCTAGGCATTAATGTAGAGCATTTTGTACCTCATGTCCACACCCAAAATGGCCTTGCAGAGTCATTAATTAAGAGAATAGAAAACTTATTGCTTGGCCGCTCTTGCAGAATAATTGGTTTCTCACCAGTTGTTGGGGCCACGCAATGCTGCATATTACGGTAATAATTCAACTCAGTCCAACTGTACATCCCGAAATTTCCCCATTGCAGATAGTGCATGGAAAAGAATTAAATATTTCCCATCTGCAAAAACCTGGCTATGCTGTATACATGCCAATCTCTCCACCACAGCGTACAACCATAGGACCTCACCAGCAGTTGAGGATCCATTTAGGTTATGAATCTCCGTCATGTATTAAAATACCTAGAGCCTATGACGGGGGGCATCGTACACTGCTCGATGCACGTTGATTATACTAAGGACATTTTTTGGCATTAGGGGGAGATAAGTACCACATTATAGAATGCCTAGTCCTTAGACTCACGCACTAGAAAGACCGAACTTGAAGTTTAAGGATAATAAATCTGTAATAAATAAGCTAATAATCTGCCAAATACATTCATTGGTCATAAGGGGTGAAAGATCTCATATACCTGAAGTATATGCACCTGAAAGAGTGGAGATACCCTAGAAGGATATTGAACCTACTCTTGACCCTCATGATAAGAAGAGGGGGAGGCCTCCAGGTGTATAGGACTCAATTCTGCGGAGACGTCCGCACAAGTAGAGAACCGAACAAATGAGAACACTACCCATAACAGTAGAAGAAGCTCAACCTAATATTGAGAAAATCCCTGAAGTGAGCAATCCTGGAGATGGTAACATTCCTGAAGTGATCCATCCTGAAGATGATAACCCAACGTATATTTGCGCACACAATTCCACGCTGGGAAGTCGGAACACCCAGACTCCGTCGTTGTGGGAAATCACGAGAAGCTGGAAGAAATTTATATAGATATATCCCCGAAGTGATGCAGGAGAAATGAATAGAAGAAAGACTACAATTTGTCGAAATATATTTTCCTCTAAAATTGCTAAAAACTGGATCCAAATCTAAAGTCCATGGCAGAGTGCGGAAGTGCTCGAATAGGGTCAAAAGAAGCAATTGAGGCGGCTAAGCTTAATAAGAGGAAAGCTTCGGTCTGTTGGTGAATATTTCCTAAAGTAATTCCCTGCAGGATCAAATGGGTTTTTCATCCAGAAGAGAAATGAAAATACACAGGTGGTGATATAAAAAGCGAGGCTTGTAGCACAAGGGTTCACGCAGAGACCCGGCATCGATTACGATGAAGCATATTCTCCTGTGATGAGTGGAATAATGTTCTGAAATCTAATATCAATGGTAGTTGGCTTAAATTTAGAAATGCAGTTGATGGATGTGGTGACCGCATATTTATATGGGTCACTGGATTTGGACATTTATATGAAAGTCCCTGAAGGAATAAAAGTCTCGGATCCTAATAATCGCAACATGTATAGCGTCAAATTAAAGAGATCGCTATACGGGTTAAAACAATCGGGAAGAATGTGGTATAACCGGCTTAGTGAGTTCCTCCTGAAGAAGGGATACTCTAATTATGATGATTGTCCCTGTGTGTTCATAAAGAAATCCCAAAATAGATTCTGTATCATCTCAGTATATGTCGATGATCCGAATATCATCGGAACCACAGAGGAGATAAAGAAAGCAAGTGCTTACCTCACGACGGAGTTTGAGATGAAATATTTGGGTAAAACCAAATTTTGCTTAGACCTACAGCTAGAGCATCTCTCAGAAGGAATTCTTATTCACCAGTCTTCCTATGCCCGGAAGGTATTGGAGAGGTTTAATATGGATAAATCACATCCCTTGAAAACCCCCATGGTCATAAGATCCCTCGAAGTGGATAAAGACCCATTTAGACCGAGGATGGAAAATGAGGAAGTCTTAGAACCTGAAGTCCCATATTTAAGTGCTATTGGAGCACTCATGTACCTTGCGAACTGCATAAGGTCTAATATTGCATTCGCAGTGAATTTGCTAGCAAGATATAGTTCAGCTCCAACCAGAAAACATTGGGCTGGTGTAAAGACTTTACTCAGATATCTCTAAGGTACTCAAGATCTTGGGTTGTTTTTTCAGAAGAACCAAGACTTGACCATGGTAGGATATACGGATGTTGGCTATCTGTTTGATCCCCATAGTGTTAAATCTCAGACTAGTTTTGTGTTTCTCTGCGGTGGTTCAGCCGTTTCCTGGCGGTCTTGTAAACAGACTCTGGTAGCAACTTCTACCAACCACTCAGAGATTATAGCCCTGTATGAAGCCTCACGTGAATGTGTTTGGCTGCGACGTGTGATTAGCCATATCCAGAAGTCATGTGGCCTTAACACCGTCGATACCCCGACAATTATCTATGAAGATAATTCTGCTTGTGTTGCACAAATGCAATTGGGTTATGTAAAGAGCAACATCACGAAACATATTGCTCCTAAGTTATTCTATCCTCACGAACTCCAGAAGAGCGGTGAGATAAAGATCTTGCAAACTAAGTCATGTGAAAATCTCGCAGATTTATTCACTAAGTCCTTGCCTAAATCCGCATTTCAAAGATATGTTAAAGACATTAGAATGAGAAGACTTAGAGAGATGCAGAGTTCAGGGGGGAGAAAACCCGTGAACCATAACCCTTATTGCGATCCTGAAGATCCTAATAAAATCCTGAAGGTTATAAGTTGTACTCTTTTCCCTCTGTGAGTTTTCCTGAAGTTTTCTCACATGAAGGTTTTTAATGAGGCAACTAGTGCAACATAAAGTGCGAGTGCAATGTACTCTTTTTTCCATCTCCTTTTTCCTATTGGGTTTTTGAGTGGAGTTTTTAATGAGACATATGCATTACGCGGTATTCGACCAAGGGGGAGTGTTGTGAGATAAAGAAACCTAAACCAAATATGGTTAGGACTCTATCTCTTCCTAATGTGGTCGAATCCGAACTCTCTCACACCGCTATATATATCGGGTGCCCCCTCATTGTAAACTATTGAATCAATAAAGCGAGAGAGAATTCCACCATACATTGTGTGCCTATTGTTCTTGTTCTTGGATTGCATCTACGAATTCAGGATTTGATCGTTGGAGTTCGACGTCGTTTTACAACACTTAACAGGCCAAGAGATAAAATCTTCTATTATCTAAAAACAAATGATCTTAACAGTTCAAAGGTTTAAAACAACAATTCGAATTGAGCTTGAACTGAAAATTTTTACATTTATTCCTCATAAATAGCATTATAATTATAAAAAATGGGTAAAAAAAATGAATTCTGATCAAAATACCCGAAATTTCTAAAATTACTGTAACAATTTGAATTTTTTTTATTCCATCAGGATTTTGAATCTTGTCATTGGCTGAAATTCGAGATTTCGCGAAATTTTGAACCTACTCCTTCTATGGTTTCCCTCCTAATATAAGTTATATAAATATTAAAACAAGTGAAGAGATAAATAATTATTATTTACTCTTTATTTAGGCTTTAATATTTATGTAACTTTTAAAACAAAAAAAGTATAAAAACACCTCTCGTGTGTAAAACTTAACATGTTGACAATAAGTCTGGACATCTTTTTTCCTTGATACACTAAGCTATACTACGTGAGCATCGGTAATGTATGTATACTATATATTAAAGTGGTGAGGATTGCCGGCTCATGAGGCATGCCATGTCATCGGCCTTGCGGAGAGGCCCTCCGAAAAATTGAGTTTAGGTATTTTTGACGGTTCTTTTAATAAAATAGACCCGAAAAAATACCAAAATTACATTTAGGTCCCTGCACGGTTTACATTTAGGTTTGTCTCTTGTCGGGTTTTTGGAGAAGCGGACTCAAAAAGCGAAAATACATCTCGACAAAAAAACACAGATTCATCGAAGGTTTATAGTGGTCCATAGATTAGATTAGCTGGGTCTATGACTTTCTTCCAGAAAACATGAAAATCGAAAATACATAAAAGAATGACAGCCGTGGTTTTCTAAAAAAAACACAGGTTCATCGAAAGTTTATAGCAGCCTGTAAATTCACCGATGGGTCCTAACCACGGTTTTTTTAAAAAAAAACACAGATTCATCGAAGGTTTATAGCAGTCTATAGATTCGCCGACAGGTCCTAACGACCCATTTTTTTAAAAAAATACGAAAAACGAGAACACAACCAAATTTTCCAAATTATGTAAAAAAACTGCCACTGTTTTTTAAAAAATATAGATTCGTCAAAGATTTATAGCAGCCCATAGATTCACCGACGGGTCCTAACCGTGGTTTTCTAAAAAAACATAGATTCGTCGAATGTTTATAGCAGCCCATAGATTCGTCGACGGGTCCTAACGACCCATTTTTTTTTAAAAAAATGAAAACTGAAAATACGACCAAATTTCCCACATTTTTAGCCCATAGATTCGTTAACGGGTCTTAACGACCCATTTTTTTTAAAAAAGCAAAAACTAAAAATACAACCAAAATTTTCACATTTTACACGTTACATCGTCGTACGCGACGCTGCGTAGCGCGTTATTCTGGCTAGTACTATATATTATAGCGCTGAGAATTGGAGGCCCCTCAGCTGCGCCATGTCATCAGTATCGTGAGCAGGTCCTCTGAAAATTTTAAAATTGCGTTTAAGTCCTTTCACCGATTTTTTAATAAAATAGACCGAAAAATATCAAAATTACATTTAGATCCCTCTGCGGTTTACATTTAGGTCCTCCTGGTGGTTTTTAGCGGAACGGACTCCGAAAAAAATAGATTACTTTAGGTCCCTCTACAATTTACGTTTGGCTCCTGTCAGTGTTTTTTTAAGAAACAGATTCAAAAACAAAAATACGTTTTGACAAAAAAAACATAGATTTGTCGAAGATTTATAGTAACCCGCAGATTCGCCAGTGGGCCTAGCGGCCTTTTTAAAAAAACGTGAAAACCGAAAATACATAAAAGAAAGGCAACCGTGGTTTTCGAAAAAAATGCAGATTTGTCGAAGGTTTATAACAGCCCATAGATTCGCCGAAAGATTCTAACCGCAGTTTTCTAAAAAACCACAGATTCATCGAAGGTTTATAGCAGTCTATAGATTCGCCGACGGGTACTAACGACCTATTTTTTAAAAAAATACGAAAACCAAAAATACGATCAAATTTTCTAAATTACATAAAAAAAAGTAGCCGCGGTTTTCTAAAAAAAACACAAATTCGTCGAAGATTTACAGTAGCACATAGATTCGCCGACGGGTCCTAACCGTGGTTTTCTAAAAAAAACATAGATTTGTCGAAGGTCAGCCCGCAGATTCGCCGACGGGTTCTAACGGGCCATTTTTTTAAAAAAAAGACAAAAACCGAAAATACGATCAGATTTTCTAAATTTTATACGTTGCATCATCGTGCGTGACACAGCGTAGCACGTTACTCTGACTAGTTCGGTATGTGTAACACCCTGGCGCCCAACGCACCGCAAATGCTACCAAAAGCCCTACATAACAAATGACACCTCTCTAAACTCTTAAACTGGCTTAAAAACTAAGTCACTGAAATTTACAAAATTTTGGCATGACCTCTCTAGAACAGAGGACATCCACTCAGTAGACAAAAGAACAATAGCATTTATACGATATCATTCTAACAGGTCCTTAGATAACCAATCACATTTTCAATCGACAAGTAACCAACTATGCAACGCCGATCAACATAATACAATCGCATTTATTACAACCATTTTTAACGAAATAATTAACTGGGTGATTGGTGACCGAAGTCGTGCACGTGCTCTACTCCCATCCCGGCGTGTCAGCTTCAAGGTACCTAAAACAAGAAACAACAAGCGTGAGTCCAAGACTCAACCAAAGTACCTAAGCGTAACAATTCCAATTTATACATAAGTAAAACAAGAACTTGACCATAAGAGCAAGTAAAACAAATGAAGCAACATCCGGACAATACGCATTTATACCCATTTAAAGCAAAAACTTGACCAAACTAAAAATCACCGCAATCAAGTCATCAACTTGATAATAAAACCATTCAACACCAAAGAAGCACTACTTGACTCTAAATCACAACGTCTCCCGACTTAACTACCCCTCATTGCAACTTAAACCATTTTCATCAATTGTATTTGAGTTCATGACTCGACTTCACTCCACGCTATTCATACAACATAATTAGCAGGGCAAGGAAAAGCACTAATTCATCAAATTCAATTCAATCTCCCCTTTTTGGGTTGAGTCCACGACTCAACCATCAATTACCATAATCACCATCCATATGACAAACCATTTACCACAACACTCATCATTAAAAATGCAATGCACATGAATGCTCTTTCTAATGCAATACACATGAATGCTCTCTCTGATGCACATACCGGTACTGCCGAGTGCCCACCCGTCGATGTGCTGTAGGGTCGAGGATGCGCCTAGAGGGGGGTGAATAGGCGTTTTACAAAATTCGATCGCTCACTAAACAATTCGCTCTAATCAACCCCTATGTCAAAACCTAATCAAATATATATGCGGAAGCGATAAATAGGTTTTGACAATTAAAGCATAAATCAACTAGGCTCACTATGTGCACTAACTAAATTATGTCTCTACACTAGAATTGCTAATTTGAACAATCAATTAATACTAAGCAATTCTAATTACAATCAAGTAATTGAGCAATATACAATAAATGTAAATACTTGAAAGTAAAAGAGACAACCGATATTTTTCCGTGGTGTTCGGAGACTTGCCGGTCTCCCCTAGTCCACGTTGAGGCAAGCCCACACTTGGATGGCTCCGCTCGAGCACCGCCTCTTTCCACTAGTCGTGGTTTTCACGCTCATGCGTAGGCTCAACCCGAACCTTCACAAACTTCAGGGGCTTCTCACAACCTTGAGAGCTCCGCGCATGGCCATCTGCCCGTCTAGGAGTCGGCAACCTCCAAGAGTAACAAGCCGCTCCTTCACTTGAACTTCACCGGGCACAACAAATGCGCTCCCGGTGATCACCAAGTGCAACACATGCACAAGGCCTCCCTCAAGTGCAACACATGCACAAGAGGCTCTCAAATCACTTCCTAATTGCAACACATGCAATTAGTCTCACTCTTAAGCTCAAGAGGCAAATGGAGAAGAGCAACACATGCACACAACTCCCACACACAGCAACAACTCTGCCCCAACACCCCCAAGGCCTCCTTTTATAGCCACCATACCAAAACTAGCCGTTGGGGGGCAAATTAGTAACAGCCTTTGCTGGTACTACACGCCCTCTAAGGGCAGTAGTACTGCCCTATCTAGTGATTCGGCTATGAGACACATTCTTGATACTCTAGCCCTCTGGCAGCAGTAGTACCGACTTTCTGATCTCGCTACGCCCACCGAAGCGGTAGTCTGCGGCCTCCAAACGAGACAAAACACCGCCTTTGTAGAATACCTATCGGGTGCCTTAGGCCCGATAATAGCCGCACTTGAGGTACTACCGCCCATGCTGCAATGGTAGTCAGGCCGTGAGAGAAAAACACGATTTAACTCCGAAATCCATTTCTCCAAAAACCGAAGCCCATTCTTTGAGCTTTTAGATGATCAACACATGATCAAACACTCATGCAAAACACATTTGCACCAATTTAGCTCATGCTCAAAGAATTTCAACCAAATTGCAAAAACACATTTCGCAATCAACTCAAGGACTATTTGCAAAACGTATTAAGCAAATCAAACTCGAGTTTATGAGATTAATCCCCCTAGCCATGTGAAGGTCAACACAAGACCCGGTCAACTTGCCAACACCCGTTGCAAGCCCCACTCACATGCTCTCGGGATTCCGGACTCATAAACCTCAGTTTATTCGCACAACGAACTTGCAAACAACACAATAAACACATTTCATGCTTGAGCACTACTCTTTGCAACACATGCAAAAGTCTAGCTCCAAGCAACATCAAATCAAGATGCATGAACTCTCTAATTGCAATACATGCAATTCTCTAGTTCCATGCAACACCAAAACCAAACATCAACTAAAATCAAATCATACGTATGAGCTCTTTACTCGCAACACATGCAAGCCTCTAGCTCCATACAAACACACAAATACCGAATCATACTTGAGCTCTCTCCTTTTGCAACACATGCAAAACTTAGCTCCAAGCAACCACACGGTTTTATAAAGATTGTTTTCGAACCAAAACATGAAGCTTCAACATTTGCAACACATGCAAAAGTGAACTTCACGCAAAAGCCAACGCAATAGCTTATCCTATTTGCAACACATGCAAATCAAAGCTTTATGCGAAAACCAAATGCATATGCTTTTCCTCTTTGCAACACATGCAAATCAGAGCATAAACCAACAACAACCAAGCATAAGTTTAACCCATTCGCAACACATGCCAAATGGTTAACCTATATGCAAAAACCAAATCAAATAAGATTTGAGCTCGAGTGAACGCGGATTGAGATCACCAACACATGATGAAGCTCAAACTAGGAGACAACCCCTCTTAATAGCACGGCGATAAAACCTTAGACTCAAAGACTATAAAAGTCCTTAATCTATCTAATTATACCTTCGTCGCCGCGCGCAAGCAATCCCCTTTGGGGTCTTTATGATCATTGCTTTGATACTCCCCGGGATCATCACTCGACTCCTCTTCTTAACTTCGGGATCTTCTCTTGACGCCCATCAACTCATGATGCCGTCCTTATCCCGTTCTCATCATCTCATTCATCTTTGGACCTAACTCAATCACAACTCATACAAATAGTTAGTCCAAAATGCACGGTTGTCTCAATTATCTCTTGCACTCCATTAACACATAATGGATGCCTTTAGATCAATTGAGCACAACCTAAATCAATTGAAATGATTGAATTGTGTCTTAAGTACAATAATGCATCTCATGCTTTATTATACTTAAGAGCTATTCATTTGTCCTTAATTAATCAAGGAACACCATCAACACATGATGAAATGTTCTTTAATGGTTATCAAGACAAATGAACTCAATTTAAATTATCATTTAAATTGATATGAGTATATATTAACTACACAAGTTTTCATATACTCATGTTGATGAAAAGTAATGATCCATTATATGTAAATTATATGGAAATGATCATTACTCTAAATCATCAACTATAGAATACACCCCACATGTATATGTGCATAGATATAATTGACTTGGACATAATATGCACATATCCAATTTGATCGTATTGGAGTATATCCTATATTACCATGAGTATACTTATAACTAGGCAATTCAAACATATACTCAAGGATTTAGTTTCTTTGTCTTGATCCTTATATGTGTCAATAATGAATAGATCAATACAAAGAGACTTTCAAGTTAAACTACAAACTCCCCCTAAGTATGTGCATCCATGTAATATATGGATTGGGAAACATGATGCACATTTTGTGGTAAATGTAATGGGGACATTCATATTTTAACTTGACTCCAAAGTATGCAACTAATACTAGAATGAATATGCAAACATACCTTGGGTTTTCCATTTTTCAATGCGATGAGACTAATCAAAGATATTCTAAATAAACAAGTTAGTCTCGATATTAGATTTGTCATTAATAACAATATCGCATTAGGGGATAAACTTAATATTAGATTTGTCATTAACACCAAAACCATAACTAATGAAGGTTGAACTTACATGTGCACCCTCACTTCCCTTCCATCCCGTGGAAGGTACCTACTCTTACTGTCTCGCTCCCATTCACCTCGATGAATGGGACTACGAGGTAGGACTTTCGTGTTCACTACGTGTGAACACAGAGCCCTGTCGAGAATGGGTCGTCTCTTCCTTTAATGAATGCACAATGCAATTTACATGAATGAAGTGCAACCCTTGATTCGCCATACATGATAATATAGCGTAATCACATACATAAATATAGCCAAATTCTCACATTCCTAAGTCACTAGCGATACTAGCATAATCAGATTCAACCATAAGGCATGACAACTCATAACAACGTTTCTATCATGCAACTACATCCTACGGCCACCGAACCATGTTCACACAATACACTTGTAGTTAAATGCTCACATCTACTATCTTTATAAATGACTTAATCGTTTGAACCAAACTCATGTTAGTCCCAAATCACTCGAACAATATGCTCACTATAATCAACCTTACTAAAAGCTCGGTCTCAATTAGAGTTCATCTAATTAACAGTGCAACAATTAAATTAAGGAGCATCACATATGAACACACCTCCACACTCAATAACACGGTGTACTTGCGTCCATTCCCTTAACCTTTTAATCATCATAAAACATTTTCATAAGAGGAAGCACTTTCTAGTTATATCCAAGCCAGGCTTGCCTCTTGCGTATGCATCGGCAATTACTTACGCTAAGAGCAACAATCGATTAATCCTCCTAGCCACAGTCTAGAGAATGCACTTGCCTTTTACCGACGAAGAATGGAGTGGCATACGGCTGAAGCCACTCCCGACTGAACCTTCTCTGCAATTAAACAATAATCATCCAACTCAACTTTTAAGCACACTTGAAACACGCGACAAAAGAATACAACTCTTTAGCATAAATTCAATTAAAAAAAACATAGTCATCAATTTGAAAAGACTCTAATTGAAACATTTCATGAGCTAGCTCCTTGATATTTCTAAAGATATCATACTAGGGTTGAAAACTGGAATTGGAAATGTCCACTATAAGGAATACGGGAATAGTCAAGAACTGAATAGTTTGGGGGTCCAAATTTCAAATAGATCACTTTCAAGCCAAAGAGTTTGATCTTTGTTTCTCAACCTCTTTCGTATTTATCAATTACATAGTTAATTCATGCCCTTAACTGCAATAATTAATTGAATGCTCAAAGTTACTTCCATCGATGTAAACCAAGTACTTTTACATATGTATCATGCGTTAGAACTTTACATGTGCAGTCTTGGTTGAGTTCACATAAAACTTCTTTACAAAAATACATGCAGACAATTCCATATCAAAAGAGAGACCACAACCATACTCACTAGCAAAACAAATTAGAGAAAGCAGAGACCATCACTTCATTCTCATGGAAACCTAGCTAAGCATTTCCTCAAACACTTGGCATGCATACTAGAAACCAACACCACAATTTCAATTTCGTGA
>JAYEVE010000618.1:0-44243 GCA_036346375.1 Guadua angustifolia
TAACCTTCGACAAGATGGAAATCAAAATTCTAATTTTATTTATTTATTATTCTGAATTTTAGTTTTAGGTTGGAGTTCATATACAAATCCAACAACTAATTTTCATTGAATATTTATTTCAAATTTTGATTTTAGCTTGAAGTTCATATGGGAATAAAAATATTAATTTATTTTTATTTTTATTTTTATTCTGAATTTGAACTATTTAAGGATTTTACTTTGGTGTTGAAATGGAAATCAAATTGCTAGTTTTATTATATATTTTTTGAATTTCAATTCTTGGTAGGAATTCGTATACAAATAAAACTACTAGTTTGCATTTAACTTTTATTCCAAATTTTAATTTTACTTTGAAGTTAGTATGAAAATCAAATTGCTATTTTTTATTCCAAATTTTAGTTGTTTTCTATTGTACTTTAGATAGATTCTTTGTTTTAATCTAAATTGTTATAACTTGGATCCATCGGATGGATCTTTTCTCTTTTTTCTCGATTAATGTGAGAATTTCTACATCTTGAGAGCCAACGTGGTGACTTCTTTATCCTTTTCTTTAATAATATAATAGATAGATGGATTTGATGGTATCTCCCAAGGATGGTCAACACTCTAATAATATATACTTTATAGCTATGGGATGATTATAGTACTGAATGGGAGGTAGTGGCATGTATTAACACACGAAGGTTTGGGGTCAATTTGCTCGTCTGTGTGAGACCCCGTCCTAAGGAACAAGAAACTCCATGTGATTACTGTACTAGTCCCATGATCAGTGGCTAGCACTCACATGTTTACAACATTAATATCACAACCACACGCAGGATATACATAGCCTGAAACAGAAATTAATTATACAGAGTTCATTACATATCAATATAATACAGAGGAAAAGAGTTATGATGAAAATCCAAAAACCTCGCAAAGATGCCCATCCAACCTCAGCAACCGACTAGGCCAACCCTAGAAGAAATCATCGTTAAAGTCCTGTGACTCACTTGAAAGCACAAATCATTTGGCATGTTGTAAGCTTCGCCTTTCGAGACAACGTTGATAGCAAGATTGAGTACATTGGTACTCAAGAAGACTTATAGTGGTTCACAAATGCATATAATTAATTATGCAAAGCTTAAACAAAGAACAAGCTATAGGCTATTTTGCGCTTGCATAAAGAAATGTAAACATATGACTAAATAGATTGCAAACCGAAATTGATAAAATTGCTAAGGATTTTTGTAATCATAAACAAGTATCCAATTTCCCAACACAGTTTACCCGACTACGAAGCCCATAAATATCGATCCTTTGACACAAAACGAGAGTTGCTAAACAGTTCCAAACCAAAACCCATTTGTGAAAAATATTAAAATCTAACATTAGAATGACTTCACCAAGTGCCCATGACCGCGAGCGCGGCTAATCGATTAGATTTTTTCACTCTGCAGAGGCGTACAGCTTTACCCAAAAGGAATGATCAACTTTTTTCGCCAGGCCAATTAACACACTTCCTTTGGTGTGTCGGCAAGGAGATTATACGTAACCATTACATTACCTGACATGGCTTTGAACCAGCCCGAGACGTTAAGCACTCGCCATAGAAATAGAAATACTCACCCAAGACGTGGATCCATTCACCTCACACACAACACCACGTTTCTGTTCATGGCAAGGCGTACACCGTTGCATTGGTATGTAGAAACCCCTACAAGCAAACCCCGACCGAATGCGTGCTAGCTCCCATCTTCCAAAGTGCAAAGCCATATCTAAGCAACTTAATAGGTTAAGGCCACCCCATTCTAGCCCTCATGGCTGCACGGAATTCTTGGATCAATAACATCCCATTGCTCGGTCCTTGTTGACACAGGCGACACTCTACCCTACACTACGTGCATTTCCTTTGCACATCGGGCTATTGCCCATAATGACCCACATCAAAACTATAATTTTATTTTGGGTTTTAATGCAATACTAGCAACCTTTCCAAATGATAGCCATTCAATTTAAATAGTGAAAAATGTCAAAATCCATTTTTAAGCATGGCTAAGCAATCATATTATGCTAGCGATTATACCCCAAAATGACATCATCTATGTCTAATCCATACTAGCGTTTACAAGGTTCACTTGCTCATACATATTGAGGAAATCCACAATTACAGGTGTAGCTACTAATGCTACCCAAAATAGCAGTTTTATGGGGAACTACACGCATGTGTAATACATTGACAAAAGCAACATATTGTAGGTAAATTATCGGGTTCAACATGAACAAGGAGGTGCTTGCCTTGCTATTGTATGTAAATTATCGGGTTCAACATGATCAAGGAGGTGCTTGCCTTGCTACTCGTTATCAGGATCAAAGTCTAGATCAGCAATAAGATCTTCTTCCTCCTCAGGAACGTCGGTGTCTACACGTTGCATAATAGGAGATAAACAGCAATTAGCAACTCAAAAAGGCAAAAATAAAATAGATAGAAAGATAAACAAAACTCTTTATAAGGATCAGGGGTTGATTTTGTGAATTAATTAGTTTCATTTTACAAATTCAAAAAACTAAAATTACTAATTCTTATATTTTCCATTTTCGAACTCAAGATGAAAAATTATCTAAGATTTTAATGATATGACCATCATTTGAACACAAAACAATTTCCTTCTTTTAATTAGGATTCAGATTCAAAGCAATATTTAATTAGGTTCCTAGTTACTTAAAAGCTAATCTTTCCCTCATCATGAGCATATTTATGCATATATGCATTTGAGTGCATATACTTACATCATAGCCAATCCATATGAATGATTACTTGACATTTAGTTCTAACGTATGATCTGAGATGGTCCTTGAAACTGCAAAGCCTATACTAATATTTGGCTCATAGATATAAGGTTTATTCACTTTTACATTATTCAGTGAAAACTATACTCAGTTTCATATTTTATACATTGAACGATTCTTTACTAGGAAACTAATTAAACTAATTTTGAATGTAAATGTTCTCATATTTTTAACTCCTTTCAATATAAGGATCCAAACAAAATTTATCTTGTTTTGCTTTGACTTTGCTTGCAAAAGTTGTATATAGGACATATTAACAACCTATACTTGCATTCTTTCCTTAACCACATTCATTTGACCATTTATTCCAAATCAAACTTCAGATATCTTTTCTACAAAGTCTAGCCCAAAATTCTATTTAATCATGATCATAAGGTTTATTCTTTCCATAAAACATTTAGTTAATACCATCTTCATTTTACATTGAATATTCATCTATTTAGCAAGTGAAGTAAATTAACTTGAAACACCAATATTTTTACATATTTGAACTTCTCTCAGCATAAGGATACTAATAAAATTTACTTTTCTCTATTTTGACTAAATTTAAAAAGGTCATTTACTTAGTGCATTTAACTCTACTTATGTATTTCTGATATTAAAAATCACACAGTGAATATTTTCAAAATATTTTTGTATATTATGAAACTAAAGGATTTTAGACGATTTTATCAATTTGTTTAATCCAATTTGGAGTTATATTTCAAAAGTTATTGCAGTTTGAATTAGCTCGGGTTTGAAAAATACCAAAAATCAGAATTTTTACCAAAAAGGGAAAGTACGTTTTCGAGATAGGAATACGCTTTTCATTTTCAGCTAAACTCGGGCTGAGGCACTGATGGCCAGGCCCGCTTAGGCAGTGATTCATGTGACTGACTCAGGGGACCAAACTGCAGTCTCTACGCGAGAGAGCTAGAGACTGACAGGACTGGCCCGCCTGTCAGCGCGTGTGAGAAGGATAGCAAGCGCAGCTGACGGTTGGGACTCGCGTGTTAGGCCCCCTTCGTTTCAGCTTAAATACAGCTTCTGCTTAAAATAAAAGCGGATTGTGCGCCGAACAAGAGGATTCTAGACAGCTTCTCCAAGAATCGAATCGATTTGTACACGTAATCGGTCGCCACCCACCTGATTCTGCGGATTCTGACTCAGATTCTGTGAGTTCCACCTCCCACGAGTCGTCGCAGGCACAAGAGCTTCCAGCGTCGTTCCTAGACCCTCCACCACCCTCATCCATTCATCCGTCACCGACGCAGATCAATAATCAACAGCATAATCAGATTGCCGAACGACCAGATTCTCCACCAACAGATTCTTCAGAGACGGTACCGCTTCTTCGATAGGTGACTACAATCTAGAATCTGATAATCGGTTGTCCCGAAGGAGGCCTTAGCCTCTCACACAATCAGCGACTGACATACGAGGCCCGTGGTCAACGACACAAACCAGGGGCTTCGGTTTTAGCTCGCCACCGCGAAATAACACCGGAGCGGCGGAATGGGTAACACCCTAAGCATCAGCACAACCGCGCGCACCCAGTGATGGTATCCATTCGCCCAGAGACAGTAGGGAAGGTGGCCGCCACTGCGGAGGTGCGGCGGCGCCATGACCGACGCGATGAAAGCTTGATATTTTTTAGCAATTTCACCGGGCAAGGATTGATTGAGCATCTATGTGCCACTAGGGACTCTATTTTACCTGAAAAGTTGGTCGTAGAGTAACCGGGTTGGCTGCCACCAGTCGCCGGAGCAGAAGAAGAAGGCGACAGAAAACGAGGGTGCTCCAACTGAGAACAACAAAAATAAAGGTCGGTCAGAGCACTAGGGGTCACTGCGAAGCTTTAGAACTAAGTAATTCCATGAATTGATACCGATCTAGTTGGCTTTGCTGTTTTCCCCCATTTCGGGTTCAGCGCAGAATGGGGAAGGAACTGTGTTTGAGCACAAAAGAGAAAAGGGGTGAAGAGATGGTCTCAGGTGGTCCTATTTAGCAGCTTATGTGGTAAGGTGCAGGCTTGAATGCGAGAGAGAACAATGCGGCTCGGTTCTGTGTTTGGCGATGAGATGGCGCAAGGTGAGGTGGCGTAGGGCTTTAAGTGTGCAGGACGGCGTGGTATGGCATGGAACATGTCGCGGGAGAGCTGAGGCCAGGCGCAGAGGACTGAGGACGAACGTGCACGACGCTGCTGTACCACGGATCAGCGAGGAAGGCGCGAGAGGACAGAGCGAGTCTCGGTTGAAGGAGAAAGAAGAAAGAACGGGACGGCCAAGCGACTGACAGTAGGACTGGGTCCACCGGGCAGTGAGAGAGCTCCTCCGTCATGCGTGTTGGCAAACGGGCCAGTACACCTCGGGCCCACCTATCAGCAAGAGGAAGGGGGAGCAGGTAATAAGACTTGGACGGAGCTGATTAGTACAGGCGTCACTTTGACCATGAATCGCCACCCATTTTTCTGGAAATTTTTTATAAAGTACTATCCTAGTTCTTGATCTCCATTAAAAATTTGGGCCCAAAATACCCTATAAATAAATTATAAAAAAACTCTAACACTGAGCACTGTCCTCAATTTCCATTTCGGATTTCTATTTACTTAAGGGTGCAAATGTTAATATTTATTTTTGAAACTCTGTTTAATGGTTCTATTTAGGTTATAGATACTCTCATAAAAATTTCAAGTTAATATATTTCTTATTTATTTTATTAAAATTCTGACATTCCATTTTTAGATTTCCATGGCTTCTATTTTTGAATTTTTAAAAGCCTTTTATTACATGGTAAATTTCTGAAATTTTAACCATTATCAAATTCTTAACTGAGGGAATTATGGTAAATTTTTCAGCTTCAGGTAAGTTTCGAAAATTTTATTTTAATTCTAGCTTATATTGTTCCTAGTCAAAAGAGCTGTCATTTTAATTATTTTTCACATTTCTTATGCATAAAGATTTATTTTCTGATTTTAATAGCCTCCTTGCATGCTTAGGGTTTCCATGGTAAATTTTTCAAAATTTACTTTTACCTTTTTACCTTATCCCATTGCTTGTACATTATTTTCTTTTATTTAATTTTTCTCACATACATAAATCGAAAGAAAATCCAAATAAAAACAAGGAACACCAAGAAAACTCAAAAAAAGTTGTATTCAAATTCAAAAATTACACTTTTACTGTATTAAGATTTTTAGAGGTGCTTCAATGCTTTTTTTTTATAGTTGCATAAATATTAAATTATGAATAAAAGGTAGATAGTGATTACTTACTATTTACTTGGTTTAGAATTTGTGCAACTTATATTAGAAGGGAAAGCATTGAAGCACTGCTCTAAGATTTTCAGGATGTTACAGTATGTAAGTAGATGTTGATTTTGCTTTTTAATTAGGATGATTAATTGTTTATCTACCTAGATTTAAACAATTAATTAGCTAATTCATGTATCCCTATCTACACATTGAAGGTCGGTGGTGGTGAGGAGCATGCTGGGATCAATGCCACAGTACTGATGACGACCTTGTCAAATCATACGAAAGGTGTCCTGGGCTTTTTTTTTAAGAGCCCAAGGGGAACAGTGATCCGCATCGAGGTGTTTGTGGTGGTTGCTGCTCTTGTCCTGCTACTCCTCGCCACCTTTGGGTCCCGCCGTCGCCGAAGCAGAAGCTGGCTGATCCAGACAGGTGTCCTTGTTGCATTCGCCCTGTCCTCCTCCCTGGTAACATACACTCTTGGCTCCATGCAATCCTCGGCGGTGAAGAGCAGCATGTACCCCATCTGGGCCATGTCCCTCTACATCCTCGCTGGTTGTGCCGACTCTATCACAGCTTATAGCCTCGATGACAACAACCAAATAATCACGACACTGTTTTGCCAATGTATCCTCAACTATGCATATGTGGCGCTGGTTGTTTTGGCCGGTTCCACTCACTCCCCAGAAAGTAGCGGTATAGTCGTTGGTTATCTAGTCTTGATCGGTGTATCGAAGTTTTACCAGAGAGGAGGAGCATCTAAGCTGGCAAGCGAATCATGGAACTTGAATAAAATGGTTGCTGATTACATGTATGAGGAGCACACCATGACCAACGGTGGACAACCACCCTGGGATCCAGTTAGCATGAAAGGTTACCGTTACCCGGTTGACTGGCCCCTCCGCGGGTCAATTGCAGAAGGATTACGTAAGAATGATCCTAAAGTGATCGACATAGAGAAGATATGGGGTTGCGCTGATAAAACAGTACTGAGCCCTGAGCTGAAGGATGCATGCCTTTCCTTCTCTCTTTTCCATCTGTTGAGGAGGCGCTTCTTTGGGTTCACCTGTGGTGAATCTACACAACAGAAGACGCACGATTTTGTCTTCCAGGGGCTGCTGCTGGCCGTACCAGAGAATGAGGAGGGCACAGTCGACTACAACAGGGTTTTCAAGGTGATCGAGGTTGAGCTAGCTTTTATGTATGATTTCTTCTTCACCAAGTATGCTGCCATCTATTATAGATCATGGAAAGCAACAATTTTGTCCATGGTCTCGGCCATCTTAATAGCTGTTACAGCGTATCTGGTAGCAGAGCGCCGTGTGGTAAGTACTTTCAACTGGTATGCTGGGCCCGTTGCCGTGAACACCACCGCAGCTGATGTTGTTATCACGGTGCTGATACTTGCATGCACTGCTTGCCTTGAATTGCTGCAGCTGTTATTCTACTGGACGTCCATCTGGGGCAGAGTATCCTTTGTATGCCAGTATCTCAGAAGGGGAAGCTGCTGCCGCACCCGAAGGATGAGATTTAAAGAGCTTACCAAGATTGGTGTGTATTGTGCGTCAAGCAAACGCTACTGGCAACACAAGCTTGGTCAGTACTCGTTACTTGATTCAGTCAGCTGCAATTCTAATCGACGCATCACCTTACGGGAATGGGCACAAAAAATAATCTTCAGTGGCTGGCTAGTTCCAGATCTTCGGCTCTTCCACGATAAACCTAGCTTCGCATGGAGAACCGGGAAACCTGCTGCTGTCGGGTTGCCCGCGGAAGTAAAGCAGGCACTTGTCCAGTCCCTTGTACGTACCGACGGTAAACTAACAAATGGGAAATCATCGTTAGTGTCCAATGGAGCAGATGACCTCTTATGGGCTTGTGCGCAGGACATGCGCTCCTCAGACATAAGCTGCTCCCAGAAACAGGAGAATCAGGCTCACCATATCTTGACTTGGCACATTGCGACGTGCTACAGTGAGATGGCAAGCTTGAGATGTCCTCGCCCAAACGATCCTGCAGATCTCAAGCTCCGCGTCGAAGTTGCCACGAAGCTGTCCAAATACTGTGCATACCTGGTGGTCTTTAAACGAAGCCTTCTCCCCGGGCACCGCTACGATACAATGTGTGTGTTTGATGAAGTTGCAGGGGAAGCAATGCGACATCTGCAGCTACAAGTACGGGGCCATGAAGAAGTTAGCTTTACCAGACACGCAGCTTGAGACGATCTTCCAGAGGGGTGTGAAGCTGGGGAAGCAGCTGGAGGAGATGAAAGATGCTACGCTGCGTTGGAAGGTGCTGGCGGATTTCTGGGCGGAGCTGATGCTCTACGTCGCGCCGTCGGACAACGTGAAGGCTCACATCGAATGCCTCGCGCAGGGTGGTGAGTTGGTGACCCATCTCTGGGCTTTACTCTCTCATGCAGGTATCCTCAAGCGGGAGGATCATGGCGTCGTCGGAAACGTGTAGCTAGCGCAATATATATCACCCCACCCTGCTGGAGCCAGCCTATTCGGAGGATCATTTGTCATTGTTGTTTAGTGTGTGGCGTACTGGCGTGTTATGTTTTCCAGTTTGAACTCAAGTTCTTTTGTATTTGGTCATTGATTGGGTTTGATCTTGTTGTAATATGCGTGCATATATATATATACATATACATGTTTCTGGGATTGTCAGTTTGTCCAACTTTCTTTTCAACACGTACATCTTGATTGGTTCGTCACGTTCGTGCATGTATACATGTTTCTGGGAATTTTTTTTTCTCAGTGAAGCATGCACAGAGGTCTTTCTCGTAGTTGCAGATGGTGATGCTCGTGGTTCTCGCCCCATTGTCGATATGGGTTTCTCTTGGATGTAGCTGTGCGTCAGTTGTTACGGTTCATCCAAGAGGGTGCTCTGGTGCGGAATGATCTGACACGGGTGTTCTGTCATTGGTGTCCTCCTCACTACCATTGCCGTAGCTCTTGGATGCAGCAATCGTCCTCCTCCTCCTCCTCCTCCTCCTTCTTCATTTTTTATTGCTTTAGCCGTGTGCAGATGGATGGAGCAAACAGTCCAGGCCCTGATGAGCGGTGGTCTTGATGAATCCGTCCGATCGACGGGGATGCTCAAGGCCACGATAATTGTTCAGTTTCTCAAACTAAAAACTTCTGCCGCGTTACCGCTGCAATAAATCCAGACCCTTCAGCTTTCAAGGCATGCATGCTCTGTAGATGCCATCATCTTGAAACTTCAACTCCAAAACAGCCAGCCTTTTACCGTATGGTTTGTATGCTATAGGCGTTTCCCTCCTCTTCAGTTGCCAAGGAAATCGTTCCCTGTCCTTTTTGCAAGCTTGCTATCAAAGATTACTTGGTAGTGTTCTCGAAAGAAAAAGATTACTTGGTTGAGCTGAGCTCATTCCCAACTACTTCACGATTGCTTGTCTAGATACATTAGGACTGAGATTTCACAGATCTCTATTTAAGGATTCTACCAGTATCCTCAGTCCTCAACTAACTCACTAATCCTAGCATGATCCATGTTACTGCAGGGGACACGTTCGTGGTTCAAGATTTGCTGGACGAGCAAGTTATGGATAGATCGGAATTCTTGCAGCTAAATGCATCGAGAGTGAATGCGACAAAGGCAGCCGAGGATTTAAGTTTCCTGGTTGCGCACGGAAAGAGGAATCGTCACCCAGATGGAAGTTTTTCTTGTCCTGTGGATTCTCCTACATGCCATATATTCAGGTCATATTTGGCTGCTGGAGGCGCTGCTCTAGCAATGCATAATACATCAACTACTCTCTCTGGCTTTGATTCTTGCACCATCGACCCCCTCTCTGGTGTTCTACACTTTTGGTATTTCTGGAGTTGAACCTGCAAGATAAAAAGCCCATTTAGTGGTAAAAGGTTTTGACCAAAGAGAAAGTATTGGCTTCAATGAAGTTTTTCACCTGTTGTACACCACTCTTCCATTCGGTTATGCTTGCTTTTGTTGCTCTATTTGACTTAGAATTAGAGCAACTTGGTGTTAAAATTGCTTTCTTATATGGAGATTTAGAAGAAGAGATTTTTATGACACAACCTCGAGGGTTTTGCTACTCCCGAAAAGAGGATTTAGTTTGTCATTTGAAAAAATCTCTTTATAATCTTAAACATGCTCCTAGGCAGTGGTACAAAAGGTTTGATTTATTTATGATTACACAATAATATTCTTGCAGCAATTATAATAATTGTGTTTACTTCAAACAGTTTTCAAATGGTTCATTTGTTTATTTGCTACTTTATGTTGATGATGATATGCTTATTGCTTCTCATGACAAGTCCTTGATTAATCAGTTGAAAGCTCAACTTAGTTATGAGTTTGAAATAAAAGACCTTGGTCCAGCAAAGAAAATTCTTGGGATGAAAATTCAGCATGATCGCAAAATTGGTACATTATTTCTATCTCGAAAAATTACATTGAGAAAGTACTTGAAAAATTTAATCTCAGTAATTACAAACCTGTTTCTACACCTTTTACCTCACACTTTAATTTATCTTCAAATTAGTGCCCTATTAATGAAGAAGACAAAGACTATGTGTCTCATATTCCTTACTCTAGTGCAGTTGGTAATCTCATGTATGTTATGATTTGCATCGCACTGATTTAGCTCATTCATTAGCGTTGTTAGCGATTTATGCATAATCCTAGCAACGAGCATTGGAATGCAATTAAATGGATTCTTCATTATTTGAAAGGTACTTCTAATTTTGGCTTGATGTTTGATAAGAATAAAGTGAAGACAAATGATATTCTTGGCTTTGTTGATTCTCGATTATCTTTGGTGACCTTGATAAAAGAAGGTCAATTTCTGGATATATCTTCTCATTATGTGGTTCTGCAGTCAGTTGGAAAGCATCTTTACAACTTATTGCCGCTCTTTCTACTACTGAAGCGGAATATGTTTCAGCTACTGAAGGTGTTAAGGAAGCTATTTGGTTATGAGGTCTGGTTTCTGAACTTGGTGTTAAACATGATACTCTTACTGTTTACTGTGATAGCTAGAGTGCTATTTGTTTCACCAAAAATGATATGTATCATGCCAAGACCAAGCATATTGATATCAAGTACCACTTTATTCGTGATGTTATCGCTGAAGGATAAGTTATTATGGGAAAGATACAAACCGACGAAAATCTTGCAGACATACTGATTAGGACACTTTCAAATACCAAGTTCAAGCATTGTCTTGACTTGGTTGGCATTCAAGGTGCTTAATTGCCCTTTGGGGTTTCATGGAGACAATTCATTATAGATTTTGAGTCAAAGGAGGTTTGTTAGATATAATCACGGTGCCTGAAATCCTAACTTACCAAACAGATGAGATTCTCATGGATTCTATTGTGGCTATATAAGCCAACCCCATGTACATGTAAAGATTGATCCAAATAGTGTATTTGTCTCATATGGTTTTTTCTCGTAAGGGTTTTTCACGTAAAAATTTTGTCTCACTTTTGTATGTGTGCTTGATCTAAACCCTAACAGGTCACAGCTTTTTGACACAGGGGCGGTCATTCTGTTTGCTCACAGAATGTGTTGCCCCCAACCAGAACACAGTAGCATCTCCAAAGTAACTGAGGGCTTTAAAGTACAAAACTCCAATCTCTACTCATTCACTTTGTCGCAGCCTAAGGTTAAATGGTAGGGTTTTGATAGTTGTCATCCGGATGTTTTTGTTAGAAAATATCATCTAAATTTTAAGCGTTGGATTGGTTTTGAGATCGATGTCTAGACAGGAGGCAAGAGAGGGTTTTAATCGAATGGCTCTTTTATTTGATCCAATGGCCCGTGATTTGGATGATTTTAAGAACAAAACAACCGAGAGAAGCATGATGGTTTCAAGCAGGATCAAACAGGTAAGGGAAGTGCAAAGAAAAAATTGTGCAGAGGATGTCAGTAAGCAACGCTATTGAGGACTACAGAGAGCCATCAACAAAATTTGCTGCCACCCCAATTGCCACTAAAATGGGCCGTGACTCTTTGTGGTGTACCACCTTGGGAGGGAACATTTTTTAAATAATATTATTTTAATTCAAAATTGCGACATTAATACACGCATTAAAAAATTACAGAAATATTACCCGGTCGCCAAACCGCTTACGATAATAGGTGGTCGCCATACGGTTTATGATAATAGAATCACCAAACCATTTGGCGACAACCGCCTAATCCGTGATATAAATGCGGATTAGGCGGTTGTCGCCAAATGGTTTGGCGACTACCCTATTAATGTTGATATAAATGCCCCGATAGAGTTAGCATCCGTGATATAAATGCGGAATTAGGCAGTTGTCGCCAAATGGTTTGGCGACTACCCTATTATCGCCAAACCGTATGGCGACCACCCTATTATCGCCAAACGGTTTGACGACCGTGTAATATTTCTGCAATTTTTTTAATGCGTGTATTAATGTCGCAATTTCGAATTAAAATAATATTATTTTAAAAAAAATTCCCTTGGGAGGTATCCACGGATAAACTGCTCAAAGATCCTAAAGATGGGGAAGGAGATCATGAATAAAGGGTGCGATCACCTCTGGAAGATGAGTTTCCTTGGGCTTCCTTTTGCTGTTAAAGTGCTCTTCAAGCCCTTTTGTTTACACTCTAATCCTGCTTTTATCTTGCTATAACCTGGTCTTACTTCGTTCGGTTCCTTGTAATGACTGCTCTAAGACTTATGTCTCTGTCTTGCTCTTGGCCTTGTTAGTCAAGAACTTTTTCATGCTTAATGTCGGGACAATTTAGAAATTGGAATATTTTCTGTTGAAACATTAGAGGGATGAATTCATCGCAAAAAATGAGGGCCATTGAAGACAAGGTGAAGCAAAGCAATTGTGCGGTACTTTGCTTGCATGAGACCAAAAAAGAGGAATTTAATCATTCGCTTCTTAAAACATTCTTGCCTAGAGCTTTTGATCAATTTGTTTTTGCACCTTCTGTTGGTAACTCTGGAGGCATCCTCACTGCTTGGAAAAGTTCAATCTTTGCTGGTTCGGTCATGTCTCAAAGCTTCTTCGAGATCACTATCAAATTCACTGCCAAAGATAACAATGAAACATGGAATCTATCTAATATCTATGGCCCTTGTGCTACTCCCGGCAGAAATGAATTTATCTCCTGGTTTTCGCAGCTCAACATCCCTCGCAATTCCAATTGGATTCTCATGGGGATTTCAATCTCATTCGCTCGGTCCATAACAGGAATCAGTTCCTCTCAATGGCCAAAGATTTACTTTTTTTTTAGATAAAGGAATAAATTCCGGTCTCTGCAGAATGCATACGACCAAGTTACATAGTTTCCATCTTACAAGATGATCTCTAACATAGGGGAATAGGGGGAAAAGATCACAAAAAAAAATATCAAAGACACAGTCTATTATTATTTCGCCAACCATGTTTGGCAAATATTTCTAATGCGACGACTTCCAGAGCTCTACTGATCAACCGGATGTGCTCCCTTGAGTTCTCATGCTGCAACTGTGCCCAGAACCGCAACCAGTAAGTTCCCCTGAAGATAGCCTGAATACAAGACATGTATCTTTTGTTCTCAAAGAGTACATCATTACGAGTGCACCAAATAGCCCACAAAAGAGCTGCAACCCCCGCAAAAATCAGTCTTTTTTCTATCTTTTCAAAGCTTGAAAGCCAATTTCCAAACATGTGCAGAATAGATCGTATGAGTCAACCCAAGAGCAATGTAAATAATTCTCCAAATATTTTTGGCATGCAGGCAATCAATGAACAAATGCTTTATTGTTTCATTGGTATTACAAAAACAACATTTAGAACTCCCACTCCAATTCCTGTTTGCTAAATTATCTTTTGTTAATATCACTCCTTTCTGCACATACCAAAGGAAAATCTTTATTTTCAAAGGAACCTTTAATTTCCAAATGAATTTCATATTGAACGGAGTCCCATGGTTCATGAGATAAACATACATAGATCGTATGGAGAAGTGACCATGACTATGTAGATCCCAGGTAAAAGTATCCCTTCTATTTGTGAGCTGAATATTAGCTACTTTTGCTACTAGTTTATACCACGATGTCAATTTATCCCCCACTAAAGCACGCATTTAAAGGTAATATTCGGTGGCATTTGCGTTATGACACTTGCCACCGTGCTATGCGGGGAATTGACAATGTTAAAAAGACTAGGAAATTGCGCTTTGAGTGGTTTAGATCCCACCCACTTGTCTTCCCATAACCTAGTTTGTGAACCATCCTGAATGTGAAATGTTCCACAACTAAGGAAATTGTCCCTGACCTTGAGAAGACCTTTCCAAAATGTGAATCCCGAGGTTTAATATGCACCGAGATAAACAATTTGAACTCAGATATTTATTCCTAAGCAAAGTTTGCTGTGTCCCTCCTCATTTAGTAGTTTAAATAACCACTTACTCAGAGACACTTATTCTTAATTTCGGATCGTTATTCCTAGACCTCCTTGATCTTTGGGACGACATAGAATATTCCATTTTGCAAGCCGATATTTTCGCTTTTCCTTATTACCCCGCCAAAAAATCTCGAACGGTAGGAGTCCGTCTTGACTAACACCCTTAGGAAGTTCAAAAAGGACATCATGAACATAGGTAGGTGCTTAGCATGAATTTAAGAGAATAAGCCTGCCCCCGTAAGAGAGATGTTTGGACTTCCATGTACTTAGTTTGCGTTTGAATCTATCCTCAATTACGTTCCAATCCGCATTGCAAAGCTTATGGAAATGCATCGGGATGCCTAAGTACCTGAACGGATAAGATCCTAACCCGCATCCAAACAAATTAGTATAAGAATGTTCATAACGCTTGGCTTCGCCAAAGCAAAAAATTTCACTTTTATGAAAATTAATCTTCAGACCTGATAGTTGCTCAAAAACACTGAGCAATAACTTCATATTTTTAGCTTGCTCAATATCATGATCCATAAATAAAATCGTATCATCTGCATACTGCAGAATGGATAAACCATCCTCTATTAGATGAGGGATCACCCCTCTAATCTGGCCATCTTCTTTTGATCTCTTAATCATTATAGAGAGCATATCAGCCACAAGATTGAAAAGGATAGGTGACATAGGATCACCTTGCCTAAGGCCCTTTTTGGTCTGGAAGTAGTGTCCAATGTCATCATTGACTTTGATGCTCACACTACCTCCAACAACAAACTTAGCGACCCACGAGCACCATTTTTGGCCAAAACCCTTCATACGAAGAGTTTGTGAAGGAAAGACCATTTAACCTTATCATAGGCTTTCTCAAAGTCAATCTTTAGAATCACTCCATTAAGTTTCTTAGAATTCAATTCATGAATGGTCTCGTGCAATATCACAAAGACCCTCCATAATATTCCGACGGCATGAAAGTCATTTGTGATGGTCTAACCACCTTGTTAGCCACACCCATAAGTCTATTTGTAGCCACCTTAGTGAATATTTTAAAACTCACATTTAACAAACATATTGGTCTCAGTATTGTTGGATTGTTGTTGCCTCTTTTACTTTAGGCAGTAAAGAAATTATTCCAAAATTGAGGCTATACAGAGGTAAACGGTCATAATAAAAATCATTGAACAACGCCATAAGATCCACTTTTACAATGTCCCAGAACACCTGATAAAATTCCGCAGGGAAACCATCAGGGCCGGGCGATTTATTATGTTCCATCTGAAATACCGCTTCTTTAACCTCTCTTTCAGAAAATGGTTCAATGAGAGAGTCATTTTCTTCCTTCGTAACTTGAGGTATATCTAAATTATGATTTTCCACGAGGCTGAAGTTATTTTCCTCTGGTGGTCCAAACAACCCTCGATAATAGTTTGTGATATATGCTTTTAATTCAGCATCACCCACTATTACACCATCTTCTTGATCCAACTTAAAAATGTGTTGTTTTCTATGCTTGCCATTAGCAACTAAATGGAAATATTTAGTATTATCATCACCTTCTAAGAGGTTTTTAGTTTTTGCTCTCTCATACCATTTGAGTTCTTCTTCCCTCAACAAGTGAACTAGACGCTCATTAAGATAATGCTTTTGATTTAATTCCTGCTCGAGAGTATCGTACACTCTGCCTTTTTATCGAGAGCATCGATCATTGAAATTAACTTCTTCTTTTCCTTTCTGTTATGGCCAACTGTATGTTTGCCCCAACCTCTCAAAAATTGACGAAGAGATCTGATCTTATTCTGCCATCTTTCGATAGCATTCATCCTCGTGTCTCTGATTGCCACTTATGAGCAACCAACTCATAAAAGCCTCTCTCAGCAACCACCCCGCTCAAATTTGAATAAAGGAGCCTTTCTATTATGGGTAGAAGCCCCAGTACTCAATAACAAAGGTGTATGGTCTGAGGTACTTCTGTCTCTAGCTTGGACACTGTAAGTGGGTATTTTTGCTCCCATTCAGTTGAAACCAAAACCCTGTCTAATTTTTCAAAGGTTGGATTATGCCCACTACTCGCCCAAGTGTATTGTCGACTGACATATATATCTCTCTGAGATTAAGAGATTGAATAACCATATTAAAAGATCCGCCATTTGAATCAAAGTTTTCCTTGTTTTTATCATTTGGGCTACGATAATATTAAAATCCCCACCTATAATATACGGTAAAGACTCCTTATTACACATATGAGCCATCTCTATTAAAAAAGACTCCTTATGTTCATGTTGTGCAGGTCCATATACTGCAATTAGAGCCCATGTGAAGCCATCATCTTTATTTCGAAGTGTAAACTTTACATAATAATTCCCTTCGTCGATAGCTCCAATATCATACACCATAAGATTGACCCCAAGAAGCATTCCCCCAGATCGTCCATGAGGTGCCATGCAGTGCCAAATAAATTCTTTGCCACCACTAAACTTTCTAAGGATTGCATCCGGGAACTGATCCCGACCCGTTTCCATAAGAGCAATAAAATCTATTTGCTCCGCTTTAGCCATATCCTCCAAATACACATGTTTAGCCAAGTCTCTAAGACCTCTGCTATTCCGAATAACCCTTTCATTTGAAACTGAGTTTTGATAGTGTCTTTGATTTTTAGGATTTGAACCCCCATATTAAATTTTCTAAGATTGGATTTTTTCCTACGGGGTGTTGCAGATAAATCACAACAAATGTGATCAAATCCTACCTCATTCACATTCTCATTAAATTCTCATCGAATATGACCGAGCTGAGAATCAAAAATTTCCTCTTCCTCCACATCCAAATTAATCTTAGGTGTGGAACGCTTACTTCTAGATGTAGAACTTTTTGCCGATACTCTAAGCCTATCAAGTTCTATATTTTTAAGAGAAGTAACAGAAGAAGAAATAACAGTATTATCTCTACCCATAGACACACCTATATTGGCAATTCTAGAAATAATAGTAGAATCAGAAAACGATGTAAACGATAAACAATTACCTTGCTCCAAAGAATTCTTCTTAGCCACCAGATTCTGAGCTTTCTCCATTATATGAGTATCCCCCATCGCAGCAATCCTTGCACTAGATCTACTCTCCCGCAACTTAGGACCAGGCATCATAGATAATTTGATCTCCTCCCACCCATTGATCTTGTCTAGCATTTGAAGAGCATTCACCATGGCCACATTGGAAAGATTAGCACGAATACCGTTTTTCTTACATAAAGTTTGCAGTGTCAGACGATTTATTCCTTGAAGGTTCGGACCCACATTTACTTGGAGTAATATGTAGAAGGATCCTCTTCTTCAACAATTGGATTGGGTCTTTACTTCTTTAGACTGGACTTTTTCTAACCCTAATACAATGGTACATGTTTTAGCTAATACTATTTCAGACCATTCCCCTTGTCTGATAAGTGTTGAGACCAAAATCCCTAAATCGAAGGTGTTCAGATTCAAAAAATTCTGGATCAATCACCCAAGCTTCATTGACTTAGTGCAACAATCCTGGAATACACCTGTCCATTGTTCTGATGCAACAACCTTGATCAGTGCAAAGTTCAAAAACTGAGAAGGCATCTCAAAAATTGGAGCAAACACATCTCCAACCTTTCGAACTAATCAAAACTGCAATGGAGTCATTATGCTATTGGATGAGATAGAAGAAAGAAGAAATCTCTTTCTTCCAGAGCACAACTTCAGAAGTATCATTAAAAATCATCTTATCAGCTTATTACTTAACAACTCTACCGGAAGAAAAGGAGTACTATCAGATGGATGAAACTGGGAGATGAAAATACCAAATTCTTTCATTCAGTGGCCACTGAGAGATACAGATAAAATAAGATCGCCCATCTGTATACTAGGAAAAGAGGAAAAGGACCCAGCCGAACAATACGCAGGATCATTGTTACTGACACACACTGATTGATGGATGGGTCGCCATGAGACGTCGTCATGGCATTCTCGCTCGTTCCATCCGGATGGCTTTCAGGGCAAGATCTATTTCGGATGAAAGTTTGGATAATTCGATTGATGACTTGGAGGTTGCGAGGCAGCGTTTTTCTTCCTCAATTTCGAGATGATGCTTTTCTCGCGGGGATCAAAGAGCAATGCTGGCTTTGATTCTATGGATAACCTTGGTGAATCACAACGGACGCGCAGGTGCGTTTTTCTGCATGTACTCATATTAATCACAAGGCTTCTATTGTTCGTCAGGATTTTGGGCGTAGTGGATTAAAGAAGCGATGCCAAGGTCATTGGCCTTGGGATAAGAAATCAGGTTGAAAGGTCCATTGCCACAACCAAAGGTTTCAGTGCTGAGTACGTTCGGTGATTATCTGTTGCCTTTGATGAATGAAAGATCTTTGAGAGGAGGATTGAATTCTTCAGGGCAGCGGGATCTTCGCTATGCTCCTGATTGTTCATCCATCCCGGATGACGTGCCATTCAAACATTCGAATTCGTCTGGGCCTTGTCTATCTGTTGGGCCGGTTGTGTGGGTGGGCCAGGGCCATGAAATTTCCTCCTGGTCTAAGCGTAACCCTGGGTTAGCTCGGTTGCACCGGCGGCTAACAAATCACAAACGCTCCTATTTGCAAGTTGCTATGGCGGGAGGTGCGGCGGCTGGTGGCGATCGTCAGCAAGGCGGTGTCTATGGAGGTCAATTTCGCCCTGCTCGCGGTGGTTTTCGTCCCCCTCGATATCATGGTCGTGGTTCTGGAAGATATGGAGGCAGGGATCGGTTCCAAGACCATGGCGGGCGCAGGGAATTCAATGGTCGTGGTGGCCATGGAGGTGGTGTTCAGAATGCGGGCAATCTTGGGGGCTTCCGGATGGTTCAGGTGGACAAGAATCCTGAGGATGATATTGTGAAGCAGTCTTCCAAGGAAAAGGGGAAAGTTCGGCTCTTCAGGTTGAAAATAATAAAGGTACTCAATCTGTATCTGAGCCTGTTTTGAAGAAAAAGAAAAATTTATGCTTTGTTGTGAGATTTGTGAAGAAGAACATTACACAAATCAGTGTCCTCTGTTGCATAATGAAGCCTTCGGCGATATTTAGGCCCTGTTTGTTTCAAATTGGAGATTGTGGAAAGCAGCTTTTAAAAACTGGAAGGGCAACAAACAGCAAACTTTTAATCTAAATTATAACAATCTGGAGGCCAGATTGTAGCAATCCCACAATCCACTCTTCCCAGCTTTTTTTTTTTTCAAAAGACCACAATACCCATCCAATTTCAGCCAAAATTACCCACCATTGCCCCCAGCTTTCTCCAGCTTTCCCCAACTTCAACCAAAATTACCCACCATTGCCCCTAACTACAATCTGAGTTACCAAACAACTATGAGCTTTTAACATCTAGCTTTTTAACAATCCAGCTTTTACAATCTAGTTTTTAAAAGCTGCTTTCCACAATCCCCACCTGAAACAAACAGGCCTTAGTGGTCCGGCTGGTGATGGTCTTGGATTTTTTCACATTCCATCAACTACTGCTGTGAAGAATCCATGTAAGGTGTCTGCGACTGCTCTGATTAGAATTGTTGAAGGCAAGGTTCCGGCAGAGCTTGTAAAATCTGAGTTGGCTCGGGCGATTCCGGTGAATTGGACTTGGGATGTTCGGACGCATGATCTCAATTCTTATATAGTGCCATTTCCTTGTCAGGTGGAGCTGCAACGGATGATTAGTATGAAAAGGTTACGCACTGATAATAATGAGGGTGTGATGGCTTTTGAGGAATGGAACATGAAAATCACACCTAAGCTAAAGCTTCAAAAAGCCTGGGTGCATGTATATGGTGTCCCTTATGAAATCCGCTCTTTTTTATCACTCTGGGCGGTGGGGTCTATCCTGGGTGTTACTCAACGAGTGGATATGATTTCGATGAGGAAAACTGGGGTGGTTAGATTACTGGTGGCTGTTCTGATGTAAATTGCATCCCGAATGATGCCGACATTGTGGTAAATGATTGTTTATATGAGATTTTTTCAAGGTTGACCAGGTGGTTAATGAACACACGGGGAGCCAACTGATTTTGATGATGTGGATGATCTTGATGATCCCGGTAATCAAAATAAGGGCAATGATGATATAATGGAAGATGCTGAAAATGGTGAAGGTTCAGGCAGTTCTGGAATGAGAAATATTCCTAGTGGCAGTGTTCAGTTGGACAAAGGCAAGTCTAATTTGGCTCCAACATGTTCTGAGAAGCAGCATGTGCATTCTGGGGCTGGTATTGTCGGTCAGGCTGATATAATTTCTTCTCCTTTAGCTCAGTCGGTTCAGCTCATGGAGGAGGAAAGGCTAGCAGCGATGGCAGTGGGGAATGGTTCTGTGATTTCGAATTTGCCGCCGGTGTCTAGGTTCAGGGTGTCACCGCGTGCTTTTCGGTCTTTGGTTTGTTATGATGATTTAACTAAACTGAGAGATCAAAGTGCGGGTGAAGCTCTTGAGGGGGAAGATGCTGATATTGGTGACAATGCAGGCATTTCTGGGAAGGCAATAATTCCAAGTGGAGTTTTACAGCATGAAAAGGATTTGTCTCTAGGTGTTGCTGTAGATTCTGTGATTCCGTTTGGCGTTGGTTCAGGTGTGGCTGGGTTGGAGGAAAGTTGTGATAGAGTATTTGACACGAATGTCCAATCCAATGAGGTGGTTCATTCTTGTTTGGAGAACAAGGTGACATTTTCTGTCAGCCCGGTTGTTGTGGCTGTTAATACTGGGGATGTGGATTGTGAATTACCGGCAGATGGGCATTTGGTTGGGGCTCAGTCAGCTCCTAATGCGCTTTCTGGGGCTGGTGTTGTCGGTTCGGCTGCTCTAGTTTCATCACCTGTTACTCAGTCGGCTCAGCTCTTGGTGGAGGACGGGCAAGCAGCGATGGCAGTGGAGGCAGGTGCTGTGATTTCGAATCTGCTGCCTGTGCCTAGTTCTGAACTGAGAAATCAAAGTGCAGGTGAAGCTCTTGAGAGGGACGATGCTGATAATGGTGTCAATGCTGATAATGGTGTCAATGCTGTCATTTCTGTGAAGGCAATAAGCCCAAGTGGACTCCTTCAGAATGAAAAGGATATGTCTCCAGGTGTTGCTGTGGGTTCTGTGATTCAGCCAGGTTTTGGTTCAGTTGAGGCTGAGTTGAAGGAAAGTAGTGACAGAGTGTTTGACAATAAAATCCAATCCAATGATTCTGTTTTTTCATGTCTAGATAACCAAGGGACTCTTCCTGTTAAAGATGGTGTTGGTAATAATGCATTGTTGCTGGCGACTGGGAGTGTGGTTGGGGAAAATCTATTGACTAATGCTATTTCTGGGGCTTGTGATGTAGATGGCAATGCTAATAGAGAGCTGCTGCTGCCGAGTGGGAATATGGTTTGGGCTGATTCTGGTCCCTTTGTCTCGCCAGTTCAGATGACAGAAGTAGAAGAGCTAGCGGCAAATGCAAGTAGTGACTGTTTGGTCGGGAATGTGGTTTTGCCTGTTGAATCTAGATTGGTGGATGCCCATTCTTTGGCTGCCCAGGAAAAGGAAGTTAATGCTCAAACTGATTTGTCAGGTATGAAGCTACAGGAGTTATCTCGTCGCATGCTGCAAGCTTTATGCAAGAGGAATGGTATTCTCCTAACACCTCCAATTTGGCGATGGTGACTGCTCTCCAATTGTTGGACAAAATCAATGGCTGGGGTGAGATTGTGCCGCCTTCAACTGCTGGGATCTCTGTGCCGCAGGGAAGATCCAGTAGGCGATTAGCTGAAATGGGAGACACTAATATGTTGCTGAAAGCGATGAAGCTGGTGGATAAAAAGAATTCTTTGGTGACAGGTAAATGCCTATCTTTCCCTGCCATTTCAGATTCTGAATTAGCGTTAAGAATTTCAAATCTAGGTGTTTCTATGGGTACTGATAATAAGGATATCTATTCTGCTATTACTTTTCTTAAAAACATAGAAATTGATAGGATAAGTGTCTCGACTAAAGATAGAAGTATTAGTCGTAATTTCTCCTCATCTAAAATTACTTGGTTGAGGGCGAAGGTGATACGTTAGATTGTCAACTTGAACACATCCATGATAAAACGGAACTGAATGTGTTTGAGGAGGGTTTGGATCATATTTGTTGTGATTTGGTTGCTACACCACGAGAAAGAAATACAAAGTTAGAAATATTAATAGAGAGGGTTTGATAACTAAGAAACCCATATCTCCATCTAAGTTGTGTATCAAATGAAAGGCGCTCGAATAGCAGAGGTCTTGGAGACTTGGCTAAACACAGGTATTTAGAAGATATGGTGAAAGAGGAGCAAATTGATTTTATTGCTCTTATGGAGACGGGTCGGGATTATTTCCCGGATAGGACCCTGAAAAAATTATGTGGTGGTAAACAATTTATTTGGCACTGCATGGCACCTAAGGGTCGGTCAGGAGGGATGCTCCTGGGGGCTGACTTAACGGTGTATGATATTGGAGGCATTGATGAAGGGGACTTTTATATTAAGTTCACTCTTCGCAATAAAAATGATGGTTTCAAATGGGTGTTATTTGCAGTTTATGGTCCTGCGCAACAAGACTATAAGGAAATCTTCCTAACTGAAATGGCGTATATTTGTAGTAAAGAACAGTTACCTTATATCATTGGAGGGGACTTTAATATCATGCGTAGTCCTGAAGATAAAAATAAGGATAATTTTGATAACAAATGGCCTGATCTTTTTAATATGGTTATTCAGTCTCTTGATCTCAGAGAGATAAAGTTGTCAGGTCGACAGTATACTTGGGCGAGTGGGGGTGAAAATCCAACTTTTGAGAAGTTAGATCGGATTTTAGTCTGTACGGAGTGGGAAAAAAATTTCCTCTTTCGGTGGTGCAGGCTAGAGATAGGAGTAACTCTGATCATACCCCATTGATATTGAATACTGGGGTGTCATTTCATAATAGAAAGCCGCCATTGTTCAAATTTGAACGTGGTTGGCTCATTAGAGATGGTTTCTTTGATTTGGTTGCGGATAAATGGCAATCTGAGACTAGAGGGAGTACTGCTATGGAAAAATGGCAGAACAAGATTCGATCGCTTAGGCAATTTTTAAGAGGATGGGCGAAGCACACTGCTGGTCATAATAGTAAAGAGAAGAAAAAAATTATTTCTATGCTGGATGACCTAGATAAAAAGGCTGAGCATAGTGTGCTTTTAGCACATGAGGTAGGATTGAAAAATTACCTTAGTAATAGATTGATACATTTGTTGAGGGAAGAAGAAATTAAATGGCACGAGAGAGCTAAAACAAAGGATTTATTGAAGGGATGATAACACCCAATATTTTCATTTGGTTGCTAATGGCAAACACGTAAAGCAGACATATTCAAATTAGATCATGATGATGGTACTATAGTGGGTGATGCGGAATTAAAAGCACATATCACAAAATATTATAAGGGTTTGTCTGGTCCGCCAGAGGATAATAATTTTAGGCTAGTGGAGACTTATAATCATGATTTGCCTCAGGTAACGGCAGAGGAAAATGAAATCCTTATTGCCCGTTTTACTGAAATAGAGGTCAAGGAGGCAGTCTTCCAAATGGAACATAATACATCGCCTGGACCTGATGGTTTCCCAGCTGAATTTTATCAGGTTTTCTGGGATATTATAAAAGGGGACCTAATGGCGTTGTTTAATGATTTTTATCATGGCCAATTACCTTTGTTTAGCCTTAACTTTGGAATAATTACGCTTCTTCCAAAGATTAAAGAGGCAACAAAAATTCAACAATATAGACCTATATGTTTACTCAATGTGAGTTTCAAAATTTTTACCAAAGTGGCTACTAATTGTGCGATGGGGTGGCTAATAAAGTAGTCGACCATCTCAAAGCTGCGCTCATGCCAGCCGCAACATTATGGAAGGTGTGGTGGTATTACATGAAACTATTCATGAATTAAATTCCAAGAAGCTTCATGGAGTGCTTTTAAAGCTTGACTTTGAAAAGACTTATGATAAGGTTAAATGGTCTTTTCTTCAACAAACTCTTCGTATGAAAGGTTTCAGCCATCAGTGGTGCTCTTGGGTTGATCATTTTGTCACGGGGGGTAGTGTGGGCATTAAAGTTAATAATGACATTGGCCATTATTTTCAGACTAAAAAAGGGCTCCGGCAAGGTGACCCCATGTCTCCTATCCTGTTTAACATTGTGGCAGATATGCTTGCTATTTTGATTCAGCGAGCGAAAGAAAATGGTCACATTCGAGGAGTTATTCCTCACCTTATAGAGGATGGTTTATCGATTTTACAGTATGCCGATGATACTATCCTTTTTATGGATCATGATGTTGAGCAGGCTAAAAACATGAAGCTTTTGCTCTGTGTGTTTGAGCAATTATCGGGTTTAAAGATTAATTTTCACAAAAGTGAGATTTTTTGCTTTGGTGACGCTCGAAATTATGAGCATGAATACACTGATTTGTTTGGCTGTGGAATTGGATCTTATCCGTTTCGATATTTAGGCATTCGATGCGCTTCAATAAGCTCCGTAATGCGGACTGGGGAGTTATTGAGGATAGAGTTCAAAGAAAATTAAGTATGTGGAAGGCTAAGCATCTCTCTTATGGAGGTAGACTTGTTCTGCTAAATTCTGTGCTTAGTAGTCTTCCTATGTTTATGATGTCTATCTTTGAAGTTCCCAAGGGTGTTCTACAAAAGCTTGATTTCTATCGGTCTAGGTTTTTTTGGCAAGGAAATCATGATAAAAGAAAATACCGCCTTGCTAAGTGGAATATCCTATGTCGCCCTAAAGATCAAGGAGGACTAGGTATTATTGATCTAAAAATTAAGAATCAATGTCTTCTAAGCAAATGGTTATTTAAACTGTTGAATAAGGATGGAATCTGGCAGACTTTGCTTACTAATAAATATTTAAGGTCCAAATGTTTGTCCCAGGTGCATATTAAACCTGGGGATTCGCATTTTTGGAAAGGACTTTTAAAGGTCAAGGATGAGTTTCTGAAATGTGGATCCTTCCGGATTAGAGATGGTTCACAAACAAGATTTTGGGATGATACTTGGGTAGATTCATCGCCTCTTAAGGTGCAGTTTCCTAGCCTTTATCAAATTGTCCATCACCCACATGATACTGTGGCTAAGGTCATGACTCAGATGCCCCCAAATCTTAATTTTCAAGATCATTACAAGGATAAATTGAGGGCTTGGTATAATCTTGTTGCAAAATTAGCTAATTGTCACCATCGATGGAAGGATATTTTCCATTGGGGTCTTCATAGACATGGGCAGTTCTCTCAGACGTTCTATGTATGGCTATTTTATGAATCAGGGTTCTCCTTTTGCCAAGAATTCATTTGGAAGTTGAAACTTCCTTTAAAGATTAAAATTTTCTCTGGTATTTACAACGAGGAGTGATTCTAACAAAGGACAATTTAGCTAAACGGAATTGGAATGGGAATCTAAAATGTTGTTTTTGTAATTGTCATGAAACAATAAGACATTTATTTTTTGATTGTCATCATTCCAAAACTATATGGCGCCTAGTGCATCTTGCTATTGGTTTAGCACCACCGAAATCTATGACACATATGCTTGGTTCTTGGTTAAGTGGCCTTGAGAAGGGTGTAAAGAAACTGATTTTTGTGGGGGGTGCTGCCATATTATGGGCTATTTGGTGTACACGCAATGATCTAATATTTGCGAACAAACAATATTCTTCTTTCTTGCAGGCTACGTTCAAAGCAACTTACTGGTTGCGGTTTTGGGCCCTATTGCAGTCTGAGGATAAAAGGGAGGCCATTCGACTAGTTTGCAATGCATTGGAGATGGTGGCCTTGGAAATTTTTGCCAAGAATGGATGGAGATCAAATTATAGAATTTGTTGTTAATTTTTCGCACCTATTGTACTTTTTCAATAACGATAAACGGTTGTGATATCTGTATGAACTCGGCTATGTGCTATTGCAGAGGCCGGATTTTAATCCTTTATCTAAAAAAAATCTGTATACTAAAGACGGCAATATTTATTCTCACCATCAAACTAAAGCGGCTATTCTCTGGACGGCTTTCAAACAAAGAATGGGCACCTTTGATGAGCCTATGATTTTTGATTTATCACAGTTGATTACTCAGGTTCATGACTTGTATTCAATGGGTCTACCTTTCAGCAAAGAAGAAATAGGCAGTGTAGGGCAAACATTACCAATAGATAAATCCCCCAAACCAGATGGTTTCAAAGGTCTATTTATCAAAATATACTGGCACATCATAGCAGAAGACATCTACCGACTCTGCAAAGACTTTTGCTCCGTGCAAATCAATATTCAAAGCATAAACACCTCCTACATTGTGCTGCTCCAGAAGAAACCAGCTCCGGAGACAGTCAATGATTATAGACCCATATCTTTACCCAATTCGATTTTTGAAATAATCACAAAGATTCTGTCTAACAGGCTTCAGACTGTCATACTTCAATTCCGTCATACTATTTTTCCTCTACGGTAAAACACATCCTGTGATGCTGATGAATGATAGATGGATAGATAAGAAGCCTTTGAAGATCACCAGGTATTCGGTGAATCCAAAACTATGAACGAATTAGGAAAAATCTAAAATATCCCTGATGAATAGATAGAAAAAGTCTAAAATACCTTTAAGGAATGGATGGCTAGCTTTAGTTTCTACTATTATTACTTACTACCTATGTTATCCACCGTAAAATTTCTCTAATACTAAGCAGGAAACAATAAAGCATCTTTTCTTTGAATGCACCTTCAGCATGCAGTGTTGGCACCATAGGTTTCAATGGGACAATTCGGTGGATATCCTTCAGATGATTCAATTTGCAAAGCAGAGATCTAGCCAACAATTTTTTATGGAATCTTTAATTATCGCTTCCTGGCACATCTGGAAGCAGCGAAACAACATGATTTTTAACCTAACAGATGCTTCTGTTAAAGATTGGAAAGTAAGCTTCATCGAGGACGTCCGGTTGCATCTGGTTAGATTCAAAGAAGATCTTAGAGCTTGCATTGAGTCCTGGCTTCTATCTTTGTAACCTCCTCTGATGATACAAGTGGCAGAACGAAAACTTGATCACCCTCTCTTCTTTGAGATCTTCGTCTTCGGCTCCTGGCACATGTGGAAACAACGCAATACAGAGAGATCTTCGCTCTTATTGACGAGTCCATCGATGCCTATAAAGAAGTCTTCATCGCTGAGGCCAGGCTGCACCTGATCGGTATAAAACTTCTACTACAGCTTTCTGCATCCTGGCTAAATTTTTGTAACAATTTTCACCTCTCTCACTCGTTCTTCTCCCACCTTTTTTGTATAGCCTGCATCCGTATGTAATCCTCTCTCAAGGTATGTGACCCTCTTACCTCATTTTATTCCGTTTTCGACTAAAAAAAAATAACCTAGTTGATTCAACCACCTTTGTTCCCAATGTTGCATCTGTATTATATCTCCATTATGACCTCATCAACAACAGTTGGTCTATCCAAATTTGCCATTATGTTTGTGAACCCTCCTTCACGTCAACATTCTATATTTCTCCGGATCATTTAAGTTATTATGCATGTTCCTTTCATCTTAATCACTCTAACATATCAAGTACCTTTCTTCAAGTTGCATCATCCTTATCAATATTAAATTACTATTAATTATTTTGGATTTGATTGTTACAGGTCCATTTTGTCTCATGCAAATGTATTACTATATGGATTAGCTAGCAGGCTAGCAGCTAATTGCTTTCGTTATCATCAAGACCGTCCAAGTTTCACTGGCCCAACTTCTTGTCCATCGATCATTTGGTACAGTAGTGCTAGCTCGCTAATTAAACAAATCGAAGTGCCCAGATGATGTCGTGGACCCATAGTTCAAAATATTGCTGAGATTTCAAATTGCTATAAAATTGACCGGATTTGATGTTTTCATGACCGAATTTGACCCGGATCGAATACATGTGAACTAGCTGGTGAGGAGAGTTAGCTCTCACTAGATAGAGCTGGGTTTGAGTCCCATCAACCAAATTTTTTTATATAACAAGAATATGCTCATAACTTTGTGCACACATAATATGACAACATGGGACATAACTCAGGTGGTAGAGTGCTCACTTAACATGCAAGAGGTGCTGGGTTTGATCTTGGATCAACGCAACGCTTTTTTGGACCACAACACCTTTTAGCATCCAAAATTTAGAAAGTTTAATGCTAAGAGTGGGATTCAAACCCACGCCCTCTCAAACGAGACCGGCGCCTTATAGATCACTCGGCCATCTGCACTTCATGTTATGTGAAAGTTACATGAATTTTTTTAGCTTTAGGAGACCATTTCAAAGGGGTTGCAAAGGGCCAAAATTTCGGTCAATTTCACTGACGTTTTACTACCCTAAAAAATATCGGATTTCAAATTTAGTTTTTAAATTTCATTCGAAATACCGAGATTTCGCTAAAATTTCAGATTTCATCCATATCCAAAATGGGTCCAAAAACGAAATTTCAAATCTTGCGTGGAACATGCATCGTCTCACCATCACAAACTTAATTAATTTGGATTTGATTATTAGAGGCCCATTTTGTCTCATGCAAATGTATTACAATATGGAGACCGTCGAAGTTTGACTGGTCCAAATTCTTGTCCCTCAATCATTTGGTACAATAGTGATAGCTCGCTAATTAAACAAATCGAAGTGTCATGATATGTCGTCGACGACTAGACTGAACATTGGGCCGGGTTTTGTTGTAGATCCGTAGAACGGTAGACACGGCACAGCAAAAGTACGGTATGACACATATGGGTGTGAGTCAGGTCAGTACGGTATAGATCACAGGGTCATATCAGATCTCGCGATCGGACACGATGGACGGTATGACACGGCACATCTATATAGACCGTGCTTAGGCTAGCATAGCACGAAACAGGTCTGATGTATCCGAAGCGGGCATGGTACATGGCAGGTCACCCTGCAACAATACTGTAGCATGTTGTTGGTCGCCCTGCAACTGGCATCGTTGCAGTCTTTGCATGCAAAGAAAGGGGGACAACGGAGATATATATCTAAAGGTGTAGAATAGAGACCGGAGAGTACATGCTCACTGACACCGAGCGAGCGCACTAAGCCGACTCTCCACTACACCGCTCGCTGAGCTCGCTTGCGACACTATGCATGGTTGTCTTCCCGCTTCCTTCACACAGCCATCGGCACATTAGACGTATGCTAGCCTAGAACGCGTGAATGATCTCGATGTTGAAGAGTAGCTAATATGTATACATATTGTTACTGTGCTTTTTTCTTATTAGGGAACCCTACTTTGGGGCATACGGTTTTTTACGATGCGGTAACTTTGTATCTGTACCCAATGAATAAATAAAATTTAACTCTTTTTTTCAAATAATTGTGTGTACCAGATCCTCACTAATGATCTATGCTCACTCCTCATCCATGATACCGTCCACAGAGATAGATCGACAGTGTGCACGAATCCATTCGTCCAATAGGATAAGGCCTGGACCAACACAACATGACGACAGCACAGCATATCCTCTGCTGTGTTTGGATCTCGCTAGAGACGAGTCAGACCGACACAACACAACATAGCATGATGAGATAGTTGTACTAAACAATTGCACGACACGCCGTGGCCTAAAACCCGTTAGGTCCGTCACGGCACCAACTCCCACCGTGGACCATGCATCGTCTCACCATCACGAAGTTAATTAATTTGGATTTGATTATTAGGGCAGTCCCAACCCATGGTTTTTATGAGCAGTGTCTAGAGGAGAGAGAAAACAATAAATCAATGCATAGTTTCCCAACCCATGGTTTCTATGAGCAGTATCTAGAGGAGAGAGAGCAATAAACCAATGCATGCACCACAAACACAGCTTGGTAAGCGCGCAAAAACGTCCAATCCCGATTTTGCTCGTTTCTTGCGTGTTGGTACCCACCCCAACCCAGTTTCTTGCATGAGACATGGTTTCTTTGTTTTTCCTTCTCTCCCTTCCTTAATTCCTATGCCACATCAAATTTTTGCTTAGTTGGCAGTGTAATTAATTCTATGAACACTAGCTGAGGTGGAGGGTTGGGACTGCCCTTACTGGTTCATGTTGTCTCATGCAAATGTATTACTATATGTCTTCGCTAGCAGGCTAGCAGCTAGCTTTCGTTATCATCGAGATCGTCGAAGTCAATTAATAATAATAATAATAATATACTCTATATTAAAGCCCTAAGGATTGGAGAGCAACCAGGGGGGCCACGTGTCGCCCCCTGGCGAAGCCCTTTGAAAAAAATCAAAAATTACGTTTAGGTCCTTTTGGAAAATCACGTTTAGGTCCTTTCGGCCGTTTTTAAAGTAAAATAGACCTGAGAAATATAAAAATTACGTTCAGGTCCCTACACACGGTTTATAGCTGAATTGGAAATCGCGTTTAGATCCTTTCACCGATTTTTTTGTAGACTGGACCCGAAATAATTCGAAATGACGTTTAGGTCCCACAACGCAGTTTTCTCAAAAAACAGCCAGATTTTTCCCTCGCGACGCGGCATCGCGCACAACTCAACCTAGTATATATGAGGAGGCCATGCATGTATGCTTCCTAGATATATATGAAGCTAGCTTCTGCTACTAAGAGTAGCTACTTCCACCTCTAATATATATATACTATCTAAACAAATTTAAAATATTTCTTTATCATTTTGAATACACTCATATACTAATTATAAAATACTCCAATATAAATAATATGAAAAAAATTGCAAAAGAGTCCTTAGTTTTAGGCATATTTTGCAAATACCTTAATATACGTACGTAAAAAGAAATATATCTAAAAAAATATACACACTGCCTAGATAGTTTCATATGCTCATATACTATATGTATATACCAGTCGTTGCACGAGACAGTCCCTAGCTACGCTATGAGATACGACTAAAGGAGTTAACTTCTCCCGGCTATATAGACAACTAGGTGGGAAAGCGCGCTACGCTGCGCCGGTTGAATTTCGATAGCATGCACGGTTATAACCCGTTGGCAAATCCATAAGTTGATATAAACCTTCGATGAATCCGTGTTTTTTTGGTGACGAAAACATTGTTTTCGTTTTTTTTGGTGCTGAAAACATTTTTTTCGGGTTTTTTTGTTGCGTTTGTTAAAAAGACGGGTCGTTAGGACCCACCGGCGAATCCGCGGGATGAAAACATTGTTTCCGTTTTTTTGGGTGTCGAAAATATTTTTCCGGTTTTTTGGTTATGTTCAGCTAAAAAAATGGGTCGTTAGGACCCACCGGCGAATCCACGGGTCGCTATAAATCTGCGGACGAATCTACATTTTTTTAAAAAAACACGCGGTTACGATCCGTTGGCAAATACATAAGTTGCTGACGAATCTTCATTTTTTTAAAAAAAACCCGTGGTTACGATCCGTTGGCAAATACATAAGTTACTATAAAAGTTCGATGAATCTGCGTTTTTTTGGTGGCGAAAACATTTTTTCCGGGTTTTTTGGGTGGCGAAAAAAAATTTTCCGGGTTTTTCTGGTGGCGAAAACATTTTTTTCGGGAAAAACGGAGAAAGGACCTGAACGTAAGAAGCAGGGACCCGGATGTTATTTTTTTGGACCTGTTCGCTATCTTGAAAAATTAGAAAAGGGCTTGGTCGCGATTTGGAACTAACGGGAGGCTTTTCCGTAAAAATACCGGGCCAGGGACCTAAACGCGAAGCAAAAAAAATATTCTTGTCTCACAAAAAATCGCACAGGGACCTATTCGTAATTTCAGAGAAATGGAAGGGTTTTTTTGCAAAATCGCAAGGTGACAGGTGGCTTCGCCGGTGCTCTCCAATTCTTGCGGGTATAGGCTATGTAATGATGATTTCAATTCAACTAGTTCATTAGGTAACATGTACGTACGAAAACGGTGAGATACGTAGCACACTACTACAGATCAGACCTTCCATACCGGCTCATCAGTCCCGGTTGAATTTGAACCCGCATCGATGAGGGCTTCAGATCGTTCATTGGCTACAGGATCGTGGGTTGGATACGGTTCGTAACACGAACGTATCGATACATCGATTCAAGTTAGTGTTACTTAACCGCACTAAAGGTGGGTATTTTAGTACGGTTCGAACACTAACCGGCATCGATAGGGCATCAAGACGTTCGTGTTACTTAACCGGTATCGATGAGGGTTCAAGACGTTCGTTACTTAACCGCATCGATGCCTCGCCCGAGGAAAGTTCAAAAGGAATGCATATCCTATGTATATCAAGACGCGATGGTGGGTGGGTTGGTTAGAAGGGTGAGGTCAGAGTCACGAGGTTCCGTGTTCGAGTCTTGGGTTCGCCATATTTTTAGACACCGTGGGAGGGCTTTAGTCCCGTTGAGCGAACCGACTAAAGGTCCTGACCTTTAGTCCCGATGGGCTGTCCGGTTTGAGCAACCGGGACTAAAACCCGTTGCTAACCGGGACTAAAGGCCATTTCCCTGGTAGTGGCATGAGGTATCACGTGAGCTGCATTCTCCTCTCCTCCTGAGGTCAGAGTGTCAGCGAGCGAGAGAAGGCTATGGGTGTACTGTTTATATAAGGGTATTTGGATCCAAATCTTTAGACCCGAAAAATACCGAAGAAAAAGTCCTCGTCTCCTAGCTAACAAAAAAACACTTGGAAAGAACATGAAATCCCTACCATTCTACCAATTAAAACTTGTGGGCTACATATAGGATGATTAGCAAATTTTTTATTTTTTATTTTACCATCATGCTATGCGAGCTAAGCCCTGTGCGGTAGTGATAAGAATGAATGCGAAATGCTAGGAGAAGCTTTTATAAGCTAGCTAATTAAGGAGCGCTGATACATCTCTACGGTTTCTTAGTTATTACATGTTACAGTTCAATTCCAGCGAGAATACGGAAAATTTTCAGCTTGCCAAGTGGACCTCATAACATGTAAAATATTTATCTGATATGATCAATGACCAATGAGGCACTGTGGGGCAATTGAATCGAAGAGCAAAGTTGCATTGCAAGGTTGCTGTGCTACTGAGCATCGGCTAGCTTACCCTTCAATAGAGGATTAATTGGTTTAGCTGACAAGTAATTTGCTCTAGAGATCAGTAGTCCATGTATGTCTCCAATGAACTCACTGTTTACGGTCTGAAGGTGCACCTAGATATGCTCCTGCTTTTATAGTCATCAGATCCTACTACAACTGAAGCAAGCTACAGTTCTTTAGAAAAGAATTCACAGCCTAAAAACCAAACCCCATATATACATTAACCAACTTCCACTACTACAGAACCGACCTTTAATGCTGGCTCATCAGTACCGGTTGGGCACAACTCGGGACTGATAGTTACAACAGTCCCGGTTCAACGGCAACAGGGCTGCGGGAGGGGGGGTGCTCAGTACCGGTTCAAAGCACCGACCGGTACTGATGATATAACATCAGTATCGGTTCGTGTTACGAACCGGTACTATTTAGCAGGGTCTCATTAGTACCGGTTCGTGACACTAACCGGTACTGATGTTAGATCGTCAGTACCGGTTCGTGTTTCCAACCGCTACTATATCTACTAGGTTCCAATTTAAACTTCTTCCTCCTCCCGCTCTCTGCCAGACCAAGATCATTTCAGTGCGCGAAAAGAACAGTGGAGTTTCGGCCAAGAGCTTCAAGGGAGGGGAGGTGCTGGCCAAATTTCAAAATTTTGGTCATTTTACTCGCAACCAAGGTAACTAAGGTTAGTAACATCATTCCTCACTTCATTTAGTGTTAAATGGAGCCTCTTTTTTGCTTAAATTATGAAGAAAATTTGATCTTTTCTCATGATTGATGAAAGATTATGAATGTAGAGGGAGGTGCTGCCCAAATTTCAAAATTTTGGTCATTTTACTCGCAACCAAGGTAACTAAGGTTAGTAACATCATTCCTCACATCATTTGGTGTTAAATGGAGTCTCTTTTTTGCTTGAATTATGAAAAAAATTTGATCTTTTCCCATGATTGATGAAAGATTATGAATGTAGAGATCTAGCTTGATCTTTTCAAATAGGATACAAAAACTTGTTGTGTAAACTTAGAATTTGCTTGGATTATAATGTAGCTCACATTTAATGTGTGGATCTAGCTTAAATTTAGGTTTTAGTTCCATCGATCGATGAAGGATGAGGTTTGGTTGCACGTAGTTGGGGGGAGAATGGTGCATGGAAATCATGGAGTTTGGGATCTTCAAATGGCAATAGTTATGTGGAAAAGAAGAAATTTAAATTCATTTACGAATTAAAATAATATCAGAAATATGAATGGCTTTATAGAAAATATAAAATGAGTTCAAATTTTGAGAAAAGTTTTAAAAAATACTTTGGAATATATTAAACTTAGAAAAATTATTTCTAGTATAATTTTGGTTTTAATTTCCATCAGCAAATCATTTTTGAAAACATCATTAATTAAGTGCTAGAGATTTAGAATAAATAAATAAAAATAAATGATTGAATAATAATTTGGAAATTTTTATGGTGTTACAATTTCAACATGACTGTAGCGGTTATTATAATTTTTAGGGTGTTACAATTTCAACATAATTTGCAAACAAAGCTGTCGTGAATTTTATTCAGAATTTTGAATCCAGACTCTGATCGACCAATTCTTTTTGTAGGTTGCAAAAACTTGTTGTGTGAGTTTAGATTTTGCTTGGATTATTATTTAGCTCGAATTGAAGGTGTGGATCTAACTAACATTTAGGTTTTGGTTCAACAATTCATTATCGGAAAATGAGCTAACAGTTACCTTGATGTAACATAATATAGATGGACCGGCGATGGATGTACATGGACCGACGCTCCCCGGAGTTCTTGCAGGGTTTGCAAGATTTTCTTCGTGCGGCCGATGAATACACGACGTCAGGCTACATATACTGTCCATGCATAGACTGCAAGAATGAGAAGGAGTGGCCAAAATCCAGCCACCTCCACTTCCATTTGCTCACAAGAGATTTCATGTCAAACTATACCTGTCGGACCAAGCACGGTGAAGAAGAGATTATACAGGAAGATGGTGAAGAAGAAGAGGCGGACAACAATATCCCGGACGCTGGCCAACACGGTTCTTTCGAAGATACATTGGGAGAGTTTGGTGATGATGACCTAGACCAGATGCTGCGTGATGGAGAGGGAGAATACATCGATGAAAGACATTATGAAAAGTTCCAGCGCCTATGGGAGGACCACGGAACACTGTTGTACCCAAACTGTCGATAGGGCCATAAAAAGTTGCGTACCACACTAGAACTGACGCAATGGAAGGCGACCAATGGATTGTCTGATAAGGGATTCGACGAGTTGTTATACCTCATAAAGAAGTTACTTCCAGAGGGGAACACACTGCCCGAAACTACGTACGATGCCAAACAAGTTGTCTGCCCTTTAGGGTTGGAGGTATAGAAAATACATGCATGTCGTAATGATTGTATCCTTTATCGCAATGAGTATGAGGATTTGGAAGCTTGTCCGGTGTGCAAAACTTCGCGGTATAAGACCAGGCGTGATGACCCAGGTGAGGTAGAGGGGCAGCGTAAGAAGAAGAGACATCCTGCTAAGGTGGTGTGGTATTTCTCAGTAATCCCCCGGTTGAAGCATTTATTTGCGAACAAAGCGCATGCCCAGATGATGTGTTGGCACAAAGAAGACCGTAAGGACGACGGAAGACTAAGGCACACTGTTGATGGCTCCCAGTGGAGAAAAGTCAATAGAACATACCCGGACTTTGCTGAGGATGCAAGGAACATAAGATTTGGGTTGAGTACGGATGGGATGAACCCGTTCGGCGATATGAGCAGCAGTCACAGCACTTGACCCGTGACTCTATGTATCTACAACCTTCCTCCTTGGCTGTGTATGAAGCGGAAGTACATTATGATGCCATTGCTTATCCAAGGCCCGGCAACTCGAAACGACATCGATGTGTACCTCAAACCGTTGGTTGAAGATCTGCTAACACTGTGGAACGATGGTGTACGTTTATGGGATGAGTACAAAAGAGAGCACTTCACTCTACGTGCATTGCTATTCGTAACCATCAACGACTAGCCTGTACTTGGTAACCTATCGAGCCTATCTATCAAAGGATATAAAGCCTGCATCCACTGCTTAGAGGATACGGACAGCAAGTACCTAAAAAACTCTCGAAAGGTTGTGTACATGGGCCACCGTAGGTTCCTCCATATGAAGGACCCGTTACGGAGGAAGGGTGAGAATTTTGATGGGACAGAAGAGAAACGTAAGAAGTTCATGCATCGCAGTGGGACGCTTGTATTTTCTTTGGTAAAAGATCTGAAAGTAGTATTTGGAAAAGGTCCTGGTAGCAAACCTGTCCCGATGAACAAGGTCACACGAAGGCCATTTGGAAGAAAAGTCAATATTTTGGGACTTACCTTACTGGAAAGACTTAGATGTCCGCCACTCATTGGACTTCATGCATATCATGAAGAATGTCTGCGTGAACCTGCTAGGTTTCCTAGATATGTACGGCAAATCAAAAGATACACTTCAAGCGAAAGGACCTAGAGCTACTGGGAATCAGGAACGACCTACATCCGGAAAAGAGAGAGAAAGGACAACATTACCTCCACCCCGCGAGCTACACTCTGAGCAAGGAAGAGAAAAAAAGCATGATTAAGTTCTTGAACAGTGTGAAGGTCCCTTCTGGATACTCCTCAAATATAAGGAGACTCATAAACATGAAAGAGAATAAAATCATACACATAAAATCCCATGATTGTCACGTGTTGATGACACAGTTGCTCCTAGTGGCGGTGCGAGGTATTTTGCCAAATTGGGTACGAGGGACAATCATAAAGCTGTGTTCGTTCTTCAACGCGGTGTCGCAGAAGGTCATCGAGCCGAATAAGGTATCTAATCTGCATGATAACATGGTCAATAGTCTGGTTAGCCTTGAGATGATCTTCCCTCCATCCTTCTTTGATATTATGGTCCATCTCATGGTCCACATTGTTAAAGAGCTAGAAATTCTTGGACCTGTGTTCCTCCACAATATGTTCCCTTTCGAGAGGTACATGGGTATCCTAAAGAAGTATGTTCAGAATCGGTCTCGCCTGTAAGGTCAGCATTATGAGGGTGTCAAGACAGAGGAGGTGATCGAGTTTTGTGTTGGTTACATTGATGATCTGAATCCGATTGGCGCCCCTCAGATCACGCCATGAGGGAGGCTACGGGAAAAGGGACTTTAGGGAGAAAAGAATCCTATAGCGACGATCTACTTTCATTTAAACAAGCACATTTCACGGTATTGAAACAAGTAATCAGAGTGGCTCAGATATCTATGATCACGAGATGAGTCTACGCTACCAATACCCAGAGAAGTCAGATAAGTGGATCGCAGTCGAGCAAATGGATCATTTCGGCAGTTGGTTACAAAAGCAACTATTTGGAAACCAGACAGACGATGAACAGTTGAAACTCTTAGCCCGGGGACCGTCCACAACAATCGTATCATTCCAAGGGTATGATATAAATGGGTGCACATTTTACACAACAGCCCAGGATAGCAAGAGCACCAACCAAAACAGTGGCGTCCGTATAGATGCCTTGGACAAAAATGGAAAGATGGACACCTACTATGGTTTCATTGAGGAGATCTGGGAGCTCGAGTACGGGCCATTAAAAGTCCCTCTGTTTCGGTGCCAATGGGTCAAATTGACAGCCGTGGATATCGATAAGTACGGAATGACAACTGTGGACCTCAAGCAAGTGGCCTATAGGGACGAACCGTTCGTGCTCGCTAATGATGTGACACAGTATTCTATGTGATGGACATGGACAAAGAAACCTAAAAAGGTATGAGAAGACTAGCATTAGCGATCACCAAAGCACCACGTGGTTCTTCCAGTAAAAGAAGGATTATCGAGTTGAGGCGCCACGGACGAAGAAGAGTATAATCAGTTCGACGAGCTGCCTCCTTTCACAAAGGACGAGACATTAGTGTCCTGAATGATACAGAGGAATCTCCCACGACGCCGCGATCATAATGAAGGATCACTTGTAAAAGCAAAGTGTGTTAACAAATAAGGATTGCTTTGCTCTCTTTTGTTGTAATAGACTACTAACATACTAGTTTCTCATTCCTCTAGTGGTTCTCCTATTGCTCCATATTTTCTCATCCAAATTGTACTAATATTTGACTAACAATATTGTTCAAAGTCCTCTGTACTAATATTAGATTCTTTGGATCGTAGAAACTATAAAAGGTGAATTTATATAACAAGGTGACAATTTGCAATGGAATTATAAGAGTGCAAAAATTACTTTATTTCTTACAATTTTCTATAATTTTAATTTATATTAGATGGTTGGAAAATAATATTGAAAAGACTATCTGAATTTTAATTTATATTAGATTGTGGAAAATATTTTTAATTTATATTAGATTGCTAAATGAATCTAAAGTGGTAAAAGCATTTTTAAAAATTATTTAATGAAACAATAGTTAAACAGTAAATAAACAAAAAAGAAATCTTAAAAAAAGGTTAAATGAATCTAAAGTGGTAAAAGCATTTTTACAAATTATTTAAAGAAACAATCGCTAAACAGTACATAAAAAAAAAGAAAGGCTAGGGGGCGTGAGCGGGGCTCAAACCCGAGACCTCACGGTAGGGTGACCCCGCACTCAAGCGCACGGTGCTAGCCAAGGGGGAGGAAGATTTATTATCAACCAGTAAAGGTACCAAAATTATTTTGAGTTTTAGCAACTCTTCACATCAGTACCGGTTGGTGTCTTCAACCGGGACTGATGTGAGTCATCAGTCCTGGTTGGTGTCTTTAACCGGGACTGATGTGAGTCATCAGTCCCGGTTGGTGTATCCAACCGGTAGTGATGCGATGTCTGATTAGCACAGACAGTTTGAAAACAGAACCGTCTGTGATGATCAATTGAAATCGACAAATACGCCGCTTACAAAAAAGACTCTTGGATTGCATGAGAAGTAGTAGATTGCATTATATATATAAGAAGATAATTACAAACGATTATAAGAAGCACTGGGAAGACGAAACGATCAAGCACTGGGAAGGCGAAACGATCAAGCACTGTGAGACATTAGTCCCGGTTGAACACACGAACCGGGATTGATAATGCCTAGGGCGCGCAAAAGCTGAGCCATCAGTACCGGTTGGTGTATTCAACCGGTACTGATGTGAGACATCAGTCCCAGTTGAATACACCAACCGGGACTGATGGTGCACCTATAAATTGTTGGGGAACGCGGTATGCTACGCTAGCACAAATTAAAATTTCTACCGCATAACCAGAAAAGCTACTCGCAAGAAAAGGGATCACAGATTGGATTACCACTAGACGCGCAGTTGCGGAATCCTTCGCGCGTTGGTGTAGTGGATCGTCCTCGCCGTGGATCGTCCTCACGCGGATCGTCCTCGCTGCGGATCGTCCTCGCCGTGGATCGTCCTCACGACGATCGTCCTCACTGCGGATCGACCTCACCACGCCGCAGTAGTAGCAGCGTCACCACAGCAGTCCACACGTCCCGGGATGGAACGCCGTGCGTCGGCGTGCAAGCACCGCGTCGCTCGGCAAGGGCAATGAGAGGTGGAGGCTAGGGTTTCTGGATGTGAGCAATAGCATGCACGCCCACCCTTCTCCTCTCCTTATATAGCCACGCGACGAAACCCTAATCCAGGGCCCATCAGCGCGTTAAGCCCACGAGGTCCATTAATTACGGATCCAATCCGAATTAATGCGCCCCACCGTTAAGTGTGTGACCAGAGGTTCATGTACATTTGGACATAGATTCGAAAACCCTTTTTCCAATCCAATAGCCGGCGGTTCCTTGCGAGCATGCCAACTCCCAAACGCATATGATCAAATCGGATAGAACCTTTCAAAAGTACTCATGTAATAATCCCTTTGCCAAACTATATGAAGATCGAACTCAAGGCGAGAAATATGTCATCCTTTGATAGTTCAATCCATCTTTCGTATCCGTGATATATTAATAAGTTGTGATTGACTTCTTAATCACGGCATGGCCATGCACTTCCTTAATCATATCACACGAGTGGCCTAGACATATATCTCCGTTACACTGGAGTGGCAAATTCCATCTTGACTGCCCACTTCCCTCTGCACATTTCATAGCAAACATGAAAGCTACCTTTATAACTATTCGGTTAGGGAATAGCGTTTGGTGGCCCCAAGGTAAACTATTACACATGTAGGGAATGTGACAATCTCAGTCTAAGGATCATACATCCACTATGTATGAGATATAATCGATGACACATAAGAATGTAACATTCTCGCAGTGTCCTATTTCGGGTCTATCTAACCCATGTTCTTCATCATGAGTTCACATGTATTGATGATATCTCCATATCCTATGATCTATGAAACATAATCATCGATCAATACATGTGCTGATCTATTCATCGTTGTCCTATACGATGATACCTGATCAGAGATACTAACAGAATTATATCAATAAGTAGAGAGTTTCATAAGCAAGTCACATACTTGCTGATCAATATAATGATATACATTCATTGGACCAATAATCATATTATTATTCATAAGCATAGTCATGTTACAATCATCTATATGATCGCCTCAAGGGCATAATACCAACAATCTCCCACTTGCACTTGAGTCACCAATTAAGCATCTAATACCAATAGACCTTGTGTGCGCCTCATGCTTAGGCTGTGGAAGAGGCTTTGTCAACGGATCAGCCACATTAGCATCCGTATGTACTTTGCATATCTTCACGTCACCTCTATTCACAATCTCGCGAATAAGGTGAAAGCGTCGGAGTATGTGTTTGGACTTCTGGTGTGATCGAGGCTCTTTCGCTTGTGCAATGGCACCACTATTATCACAATAGAGGTCCATTGGATTAGAGGCACTAGCGACCACACCAAGTTCTGAGATGAATTTCTTTATCCACACAGCTTCCTTTGCGGCCTCTGAAGCCGCAATGTACTCCGCTTCTGTTGTAGAGTCGGCCACTGTGTTTTGTTTGGAACTCTTCCAGCTTACCGCTCCTCCATTTAGTGTAAATACGAACCCAGATTGCGATCGGAAATCATCTTTGTCAGTTTGGAAGCTTGCGTCGGTGTAACCCTTTACAACCAGTTCTTCCTCACCTCCAAAAACTAGGAACATATCCTTAGTTCTTCTCAAGTACTTCAGATGTTTTTCACGGTGTCCAATGACCATCACGGATCCGCTTGGTATCCGCTCGTGACACTTAGAGCATATGAGACATCTGGGCGTCTGCATGATCATGGCATACATAATAGACCCAATAGCCAAGCATATGGTATCTTGCTAATCTGTCTCGCTCATCGCTTGTCGAAGGACACTGATTCTTGCTTAGACTTATGCCATGTGACATTGGCATGAATCCTCTCTTGGATTCATGCATATTGAACCTCTTCAATACCTTGTCAATGTACGTTTCTTGGCTTAATCCAATCAACCTTTTTGATCTATCCCTGTAGATCTTTATGCCCAAGATATAACATGCTTCTCCCAAGTCCTTCATTGAGAAACTCCTTTTCAATGAAGTCTTAACGTCTTCAAGCATAGAAATATTATTCCCGATCAATAATATGTCATCCACATATAAGATCAGAAATACAAGTGCGCTCCCACTGGCCTTTTTGTAAACACAAGGCTCTTCTTCATTTTTTATGAAGTCAAATCCTTTGACTACTTCATCAAAACGAATGTTCCAACTCCGAGATGCTTGCTTCAACCCATAAATGGATCTTTGAAGCTTGCATACCTTATTAGCATATTTAGGATCAACAAAACCTTCAAAGTTGTATCATGTATACATCCTCGATAGATTCCCATTAAGGAAAGCTGTTTTGACATCCATCTGCCATATTTCATAATCGAAATATGCAGCAATAGCTAAAATGATCCGGACAGACTTAAGCATGGCTACCGGTGAGAAAGTTTCATCATAGTCAACTCCTTGAACTTGTTTGAAACCCTTTGCCACCAACCGTGCCTTGTATATCTGAATATTTCCATCCATGTCTATTTTCTTCTTGAAAATCCATTTGCACTCAATGGTTTTTACACCATGAGGAGGATCAACCAAGTTCCAAACTTGATTGTCATGCATGGACTGAATTTCGGATCTCATGGCTCCAAGCCATTTTTCGGAGTTTGGGTCCATCATCGCTTCTTTATAAGTCGTAGGCTCATCATTATCCAATAATAATATGTCATGTCCATATCTCATGGGTTCATGACGTGGCCTCCCCGACCCACGTGGGGTGGTGTCTCTTCCACAGCTGCACAACATCTTGTACATCAAGTGAAGGTTCAATGGGAGTTGAAACAATTTCTGATGGTTCTCGAATTTCTTCAAGTCGCACCTTGCTCCCACTATCTCCTTTTGAAAGGAACTCTTTCTCTAGAAAGACACCGTTTCGAGCAACAAACACTTTGTTTTCATCCCTTTTGTAAAAGTAATATCCTTTTGTTTCTTTAGGATACCCCACAAAGAAGCATTTTTCTGATTTAGGTGCGAGTTTATCTGATTGCAAACGTTTTACATAAGTCTCACATCCCCATATCTTGAGAAATGATAATGAGGGACGTTTCCCAGTCCATATCTCATATGAAGTTTTCTCAACGGCTTTTGATGAAACCCTGTTTAAAGTGAACGCAGCTGTTTCTAGAGCATACCCCCAGAAGGACAATGGCAGATCTGTTTGGCTTATCACTGACCGAACCATGTCTAACAAAGTTCGGTTCCATCGTTCGGAAACGCCATTCCACTGAGGCGTTCCTGGCGGAGTAAGTTGCGGAACGATTCCACATTGCTTTAGATGATCACCAAACTCTTGGCTCAAGTATTCGCCACCACGATCTGATCGTAAGTGTTTTATTGATTTGCCAAGTTGATTTTGTACTTCGTTCTGAAACTCTTTGAACTTTTCAAATGTTTCAGATTTATGCCTCATTAAGTAGATATATCCATATCTACTAAAATCATCGGTAAAAGTTGCAAAGTACTGAAACCCACCTCTGGCACTAGAGCTCATTGGTCCACATACATCCGTATGTACTAGGGCCAACAACTCATTTGCCCTTTCACAAAAACCTGTGAAAGGGGCTTTTGTCATCTTGCCAAGTAAACAAGACTCACATGTTTCAAATGATTCAAAATCAAATGAGGTTAGAAGTCCATCAGCATGGAGCTTCTTCGTGCGCTTCTCATTTATGTGGCCTAAGCGACAATGCCATAAAAAGGTAGGATTCACATCATTGGGCCGAAGCCTTTTCACATTAATGTTGTAGACAGGTTTTTCTTCGAGTTCAAGCACGTACAACCCATCTACCATGGGGCATCGGCCATAGTACATATCATTCAAAAATATCGAACAAACAAAGTTCTTTATTCTGAAATCATAACCTTCATGTTCCAAACAAGAAGATGAAATAATGTTTCTACTCAAAGATGGAACAAAATAACAATTATTGAGTTCTAAAATTAATCCAGAAGGCAAATGCAATGGGTAGGTGCCAATGGCAACAGCCGCAACTCTTGCTTTATTCTCCACGCGAAGATCCACTTCTCCTTTTGCCAAGTCTCTACTCTTGATCAGCCCCTGCATCGAATTGCAAATGTGAGCAACCGATCCGGTATCATATACCCAAGAGGCAAGATTAGAAGTAGCCAGATTAATTTCTACAACATGAATACGAAGTGGAA